>VDFB02256132.1:41603915-41628426 GCA_007258455.2 Sequoia sempervirens
GTGTGTAAGTATCGACTTTATCTTGGGGTTTCCTAGAACCCAAAAAGGTTTTGATAGTATCTTTGTGGTAGTTGATAGATTTAGTAAGATGGCACATTTTCTTCCTTGCAAATGCACCAATGATGCATCTCATATAGTAGGTCTCTTCTTTAAGGAGGTTGTTAGGATACATGGACTTCCTTTAAGCATTGTTTCTGAAAGGGATTCTAAATTCATTGGTCACTTTTGGACGACCTTGTGGAAGAAACTCAAGGAAAAAATATGTCCTTTAGTTCAACATACCATCCACAAATGGATTGAAAAACTAAAGTGGTGAATAGATCATTGGGAAACCTCTTAAGATGCCTTACCAAGGAGCATGGACAAGCTTGGGATCTAATTTTACCTCAGGCTGAATTTGCATATAATGACTCCATGAATAGGAGCATTAGTAGAAGCCCTTTTGAGGTAGTCTATGGAATGCACCCTAGAGGGGTCTATAAACTAAGAGATCTATAAGGAGTTGCTAGGAGAAGTGCTTTCAGAGAGGACTTTTACGTTGTCGAGGATATTCAACAAGAGTAAAGGGGAAACCCTTGAAAAGAATGTTGAGGAGAGTATAAGGAAAAGACATATTTAAAGAAGAGGAATGACCAATTAAAGGTTGGAGACTTGGTGATGGCACACTTGAAGAAGGAGAACTTCCAAAAGGAAAGTATACCAAACTGATGATGAAGAAGATAGGACCTTGCAAGGTGGTCCACAAGTTTGGCCAAAATGCTTATGAAATAGAGCTACCTCATGGGGTGGCAATCTCTCCTAACTTCAACATTTTTGACTTGTATCCTTTCAAAGATTCTATGAATACAGGTGATGGAGTAGGTACAATAGTAATGGAGGATGAAGATTGGGTGAAGGAACTACCCCCTAGCCAACCTATGACTCTTGAATGCATCCTAGACACCAAGGAGACAAAGAAGACTAGAAGGAAAGTTTACAAGGAATATCTGGTCAAATGGAAAGGTCTACCTAAAGAGGATGCAACATTGATGTTAGAAAATGATATTAAACAACATGGAACTATTGTAGAAGACCTAATCCTCAAAAGAGGGACTTGATTTTTTTTCTTCCTTGTAGGTATGGTCTTGAGGAGCACCCATGGAGTCCTAAAAAGGGACTAGGAGATAATTTGTCATTTTTTTCTTTCGTTTTATAGATGGAATAATGTCTTATGGACCATTTCAATGATTTGTAGTAGGTATTCTAGCTTTTTGGTTGAGTTTTTGGTCTTGGTGACCAACTTCTTTATACAACAAGATCTCCATCCTCCTTTGTAAGTCTAGTGCATCTTGGAAAAATAAGGAAAAAGGATGCCTTCTTGTATCTAGACACTGAATTAGGTCACCTTAATTTTTGATAAGGTTTTAAATTCCTTTAACACATTTTGGAAGGCTCTTTGTGGCTGAGTTGGTAGAAGTTGCTCGCATTGCCTTAACTAGGCAATTAGAAGTCAAAGCATGAGATTAGTTGTTTTCCAATGTCTCTCTTTTCAAAAGATAGTTGTAAGAATTTGGAGGGAGTTTGTAAGACTTCAAATATGCCTCTCTTGGTCGAGGCAAGGTTGATGTTGATGTTTTGAGGAAGTTTCAATAAGAAGTTTGCTATTTTTCCTGTGTTTTTCTAAAGAATTTGCTAATCCCGCACTTGGTACGGATTGTATGTTCACTTTCATGCTCCAAGTGCATGGTTCCCTGGATAGGTAATTGAATAAGCTTTCCTTTTGCATTGGATTGGTGATATTTCATTGAGTATCAAAGGGAGATATTCCAATTTCTCTATCGGGTGGTCTGGAAACCCTTAAAATTAGGGTTTTGGGTGAAAAATGTATATTTCTTCCATTCCCATGTTGTAAAATTGCTAAATCTAGGTGGGATGGAAGATATAAGGCTATAATATCATTTCCTCAATGAAGATGGAAGACAAATTGTTGGAAGTTATTGCATGAATTTTGACCCGACATCTCTCTATGTGTGTTGCTTATGATGACAAGCCTAAAAAAATGAGGTTTTCTTGATTTCAAGAATCTGTTTAAAGGAACTTAGGAATTGTGGAAGCAGTTGTGGAGAACCTGTAGGAGTCACGGTGATTACAGGTGAAGGGAGAGCCTAGATAAGTCAAGATATATAGGTGTAGGTCTGTGAATTAGGCCTTTTGAAGCAGCGGTAGAAAGGGCCATTGTGAGTGATGTTTTGATAGTCAAGAGGAAGGGTTTTGGAACCTTGTAGGGGTCCATCTTAGGGTTATAAATCCATAGGTTTGGTTTCTTAATAGTCTTCCCTATGTTTTTTATTCTGATTGTCCTACCGGGCAAGGGCTACAAGCCTTAAGAGAGAGTGAGGTCTAAGTCACCATAGTGATGGGTGTTTGTTGAAACCTAAATGCTAGAGGGTTGTTAAACCTTGTTTTGAATTAATGAGACATGATCCAAATTTTTTCAATCTTTGTGAGTGGTCTGAGTTGTGAGCACTACATGTGTGGGGTTGATCTCTTAAAGAATAGTGGAGTTTAGGACTCATGAGAGTATTTGAGAGAAGCATTCAGTGGAGTGACTTTGCCATTTGTGATTGTGAGTTTTCCTTCCCTACCACTTTGCATCATTTCTAAAGCTTATGCAGTCTATTTCCATGGTGTTTGTGGTGGTGGTAGGAGTATTTAAGGTTTTTAAGTACCTTATGCAATAAACCCTCCTTTGTAGGCCTTGATTTGTGCATAGAATAAGCTTAGTCAATAAACATGATGTGAGTAATGTCTTGGAACTCAGATGAAATGATTGAGTTGTTAATGGTTGATTGTAGTATCTTGGTCTTGAGGAACTAGTTGGTAAAAGTGAAAATTTGGTGAGTTGTTTAAGGAATTGAAAGATTCAGAGCTCTTTATCAGGTTTTTTCTTTGAATTCATATAAATTGATGATGACAAAGGTGTGTTAGGATTTGATGGATATAGGTTGTAACATGAAAGATTGTTTTTTGGTTATTTTTCCTAGGTAAAGCAAATTGAGTGGAAGGGTTCCTTGGTGAATGATGAAAGAGTGGATTGTTTAGTGACTCTAATTAGGTTTCTTGTGCATGGATCAATCATTTTTGTTGATAAATAAGATGTTTGAAGCTTGAGGATGATAATAATTATTGAAACAAGTTGGCTTGTTGTTGCCTTATGGTTTGCAAATGAAACAATGTGATTTTTGATGAAAAGAGAGAAATTTTAGTTTCTTATTCAATTTGATATTCTCTTGATTCAATTGGGTCAGATGTTGGTGTAGGAGCACCTAGGTCATCAAATACTTTTCAATTTTGCAAAAGGGATGAGTGTTTAAATTTGTATTCATTCAATCACAAAAGGTCATGGAAAAATAATGTAAATCATGTTCAAGGTCATATGAAGTCTTATTTAAGATGTATTTAAAGGTTATGGGTAAGTTCTAGGTAGTGAAATTAGAGGAAAATGCAAACAATGCAATAATGTAATATTGTTAAAAAGTTGTTAAATTGACAAAAACAAAGGAATGCGAGGGCATGTGGGGTTAAAGGGGGTAGTTTAAAGCCAGTGGAATACAATTATGGAAAAGGAAATATCTTTAAAAGGCATGTAAAGGAAAGAAAAAGTAGAAGTTTGTGTTCTTGTAATTAGATTTTGAAATAAAAATTCCCTATCTTTGAGTTTGCAGCATTACTCTGGATTGTTTTGTTTTCTTGTGTTGGTAATTTAGGAACACCAAAAGTTAAATAATAGTGTGAATACATTTAAAGAGGAGTTAGTTTACAATTTCAAGAGTTGTACTTGGTTAGTTTTAGGAAACAAAAGAATAAGAGGCAGTTTTTAGTGCCCGATAATGTCCTTTTAGAAGCAAGTTTGAGAGTCGAATAAGGTTTTTCTTCACTACTCCACCAATGTAGGTCAAGTAAGTTGGTGGAGTAGGTTAATGTTAGGATTTTTTGCATGTTTTGATGATTGTAAGTGTAGGGAAAAGAAATAATACCATGGCAGAGTTGCTTCTACACTAGAAAATAGAGGATTTTCCTAAACAAAGTGATGCTACAGTCATGGGTCATGAATAAATAAAGTGTACAGAGGCTTGGAAATAATGTAGAAGGTCTTGGTAGACATAAAAAATCATGTTCTAGGTGGTGGCTAGAGAAATCGAGGTTTGCAAGAGTATTTTTCACAAAACCCTCCTTGATTTGTGCTTTTACACCCTATAAATGAGGGTTTATTGGATCAAAACATTTTCACAATTTTCAATCCCTATAAATGGTGAAATCTTGAGTTATAAGACATGCTTGAAGACTGTTTTGAGGTTTTGAGTGATTTGGAATGGTTTTGAAGGGGTCTCCTTTGTAAAACAGGCCTAATCTACTAGCCTTTCTTCATAGGACAGTCTAAAATCTGATGATTTTCTTTACGTCAAACGTCTAAGAAATTTGATATGTTGTGATGTGTTGGAAAGTGTTTCTAAATGTGCATTGAGTTTTTAATAAGCTTTGATATAGGAATGTAACTACCCAATTCAATGGTTGACAGACCTACTAGAGGAATATGATATTGTTTGATCAAAACAAAGATGTTTGTTTAAACAGTGGAAAGGATGATATTGAGTGCTTGGTTACTATCAAACTAATGATAAGATTGATGTTACTAAATTTGGTTAAGGTGTATAAGATAGGTTTGGTGACTTTGATGGTTGGATGGGTGAGTATTATGAAGCCTTTTGAGCAAATTGGTGATTAACCACAAGATGATAATCAAGATTATATTGTAGCATGAGTTTGTAACCTATAAATAGACTACTGCAGTCAAAATATGGTGAGTATAGTGCTTGATAATGGACTGATAATAGTGAGGTATGGTTTAGTTGATTTGTTTCCTTGGTGAATAAATGAAAGGATGAATTGTTCAAGTGTCAATAATCAGGTTTATGTTGTTTTTATGGTGGTTGAGAATGATATGAATCTAATTGATTAAGTCAAAGTTTTCTTTAATATGGTTTTTGCTTTGAATGAGTCAATTGGAATATTGATTAGTGGAATGATGAATGATGGCCTATGGAATGGCTAAGAGAATTTGAGTGGATTTTGGTTGAATGAAAAGTAGATTTCTAATGAAATTATATTTGATCTTCTCCTGATTCTATTTGGGATTGAAATCCCTTGAAGAAATGATGTTGATGGTGTTTGTTGGATGCTCTACATCAGATGTACCTTGATGATTGAGTGTTTTGATATGATGCTGCATCACTAACTACCTTGTCTATGCTATTGCTTACTATTATGGTTTCATAGATTTTTCCGAAGCATCCATAGTTTGTCATGCTAGTGCCTTTGCAAACACATGCCTCCATGTGAAGTAATTGCATCATGTTGTATGTTGACTTTTCTAAAGCAACTATGTTAATGCAGGTTGAAATATTTTCATCTATCAACATCTAGTTATTAGTTAAATGGAATTTGAAGTAATGCTTTTAGTTTGAATGATGTGTAATGCAACGTAACCAACAATATGAATATAAACTACACAAATCTATTAAGTAGAATTCATTAGTTAAGTTCTCTTTATTCTATTACCTCTGTGTACATTTGAGTGAATCCACTAGCACTAGGAGGTGTTTGCTTGAAACCACCAATATTAGCCTATTCAACATCCAAAATCACATGTATTTAAATACGCTTTGCGTAAAAACAATGCTGGCCAACGTGTAATAAATTTATAATTGTTTACTAGTTACATACACCATTGATAGGTGTACTACAGAAATAATTAGGTGGAGGACCGGTGTATCCAGTCTCAACACTGTGACCCTACAATTTTATTAAAATAATAAAACTAAATTAGTTAGTCATGCATTTTAGAATCAAAATTTAATAAATTAAATTCAATGAACATGCTGACTTTTACCTGACTATCAATGCCATATGCACAATGCAAAATGTTAGTCGTCTTCTCCATCCCCATAGCAGCATATAGATCTTGTGTAGCAACATCACGGATCTTGTGTAGCAACATATGGATCACATAGTAGCATATGGATCTAGCGTGGTAGCCTCACGAGTGTTGGTGGGGTCATGAACAAGTAAGCCATAAAGATTGACACACATGGGTTCAAAGCCACCACCGAAGACTCCACTAGATGCTTTAATATGATAGGGCTAGTATGATGGATGACTTACTCGGGTCAAAGTGTTGATCACCTACAATGTCTCTACATTAACACTCTCCTTCGCATCACAAGCATAACAATGTGCTCACAAGGCAGCCTAGCGAGAGGTCGTCTCCCTTGCCATGCAAGATCTGGTTGTGCACCAGGCCTATCTTGAGCCGACCCCCACCTCTCCCCTAGAACTCCCTCATATCAAAATAATTTGGGATTTCATTGATACAAAAACTTCGATGTATGGTTTCTAAGAAAATATTGGGGACTTCCTGATTGTTGCCGCAGTGGGTAATCAAAGACCAAGTACCACCCTATCATAAAAGGGTTTAATCTCTCTTGGTGGTGGCACAGTGAATAGGAAACCTCTTCTGTCCAAGGCTAAGATTTTGATTTGTTCTAGGGTCAGTGAATAAAGAGCACAAATCACCTTTAGTAATTTTTAAATATTTTACTTGTTTATATGATAGTTTATCTACATAATATGCCCTAGCTACTTGCCTCTTATCTTGCCATCCCATTATTTGTTGGGTTATTGAATCTACATTTTTAACATCTCTTTCATTGAATTTGCTAGTGTCATTCTTCTGTACTTGGGTTGAAGCATTTGGATCCTCAAGCCAATTGATAAGATCCTCAATTTGTTTTTGTTGTTTTCAATTTCCTCCTCAAATTTTGTTGAGTGCCAGGAGGGTGTGTAGTGATTGGTGGGGGAGGTTGATTTTGTTGAGGAGGATTTGCTTGTTCTTCTTGTTGAAGATTTTTAGGATTTGCAGGATTATTTGTATCTCCTACAAATTAAAAAAATAAAATCAAATCTAACCTAAAACAAACAAAATCAACTTGAAACTAAGAAATTTGAAACAAATAGCAAACAATACTTACCTCCTGCACCTCTTCGTCATCACGACGCCATCTTTGCAAATGAAAATCAACTATTGTTGATGAATTTTGTAGAATGAATACTCCTAGAACGCAAGCACAAAAATGAGGGTTTTTGGCCACAGGTAGAGTAGAAAAATAGAGAAGAGAAATGAATGGCTTTCACTTTTTTTTTCTTTTAAAATGCCATAACCTGAGCACGTTATAACGCACTTGCATTATGGAATTTTATAACTTTCTTTGAAGTTTTCCACAAAAGTGTAACCCAACTTCATGCACCCACCCTAACAATAGTTGATTATGGCACTAGAGGATGTGTCACATGGATTTTGGTAATTTAGAAAGAATTAGTTCAGTTCTATTGGAAATTGGATTGCACCAAATGGTTGTCATTGATGGAAGTCGGTTGTCATTGATGTCAACACAATACTAAATGAATGAGATAGTTACTAGAAGCTATTTTCTATTAAAGATGATTATTATGATTGATCTGGTGTGTTAATTATTAAGTTATGGTTTTCTATTGTAAGATAAGCTATGATTTTGATATTCAAAGATCTTGGTCGACTCAGTGTATACAATATATTATGAAGTCTAGTTGTGCTTTATGAATGTTAGCCAACTTGGTATAATGCCTAAATCATATATGGTGTTGACTTAATTGATGATCAAGATATGCTTGCATATATATAAGATGTTTTGATGAATGAAAAGAAGGAAAAGGGAATTGATTAAAAAGGAAGAGAGAAGGAGAAGTGAAAAGTGTGTGCGTGAAGGAGAAGAAAAGTGTGAGAGCCTAAATTCTTTATCAATTGTGATTAGTATAGTTTTGTTAAATGATTATTGTGTGTGGTAGTACATCATAATTTGAGCTTTAGTGGAATTGAACCCTACACATTGAAGTTGTATTCTATCAGTTCAATCTTTTGGCATTGAGCTTTAAATTTTTCATCTCTGTGGTAGTGAGCCCTCTAAGTTGTAGCCCTATGGATAGTGAATCCTTATTTCAGGAAATTAACCTTATTTCAGGTAGTGAGCCTTGTTTTAGGCAGTGAGCCTTTTTGTAATTGGTTTTAATAGTCTCTATAGTGTGGGTTAATCCTCACCCTGGTTTTTTCCTTATTGGGATTTCCATGTAAATCTAGATTGTTACTATGTTTATGTGTTGGATTTGAGTTTTTGCATTGATATTTGATGATTAATCATTTAAGTAGTTTTATGTATTAGTTTTGTTGATTGAATTAAAGGTTAAAATATGTGACAACTTATTCACCCCCTCTCTCAGTTTTCCTATTCAACAATTGGTATTAGAGCTTGGTCCTTTGGAATGAGTTTAACAAATCAAAGGAGATCTTGGCAAGGTGAATTAAATAATGATGGGATCTAACTTGGATGAAAACGTAAGAATAGAGGTTATAGAGTCTGAAAGTGAAGATATGAAAGAAAATGTCAAGCAAGCAGATGAATGCATTCAAAAACTAAGGAATCAGATCTAGAAATTCAAGTTGAAGCATAGAGAGGTTAACCAGGAACTAAAAGAAGCAAAGGAGACTATTAAGAATCTAAGAATGGAACTTGAAGAAAGAAAAACTTAAACAAACTATCAATTAGAAGACAGAAAAATGTGATATGTTTGAACAAGTAGTAACCCTAAAGGCTAATCTGGAAGAAGTGAAAGCTCATGAAGAAGTTCAAGATAAGCTCGGAAATGCTTGATGAGTTGATTTCATTGCAGAAACCTACAAAGGATAAAGGTGTTCTTGGATTTGAAAAAGGACAAAGCACTAAACTAGTTTTCAGTAAAATAAATAATCAAAAGAAATTTCAAGGCAATAATTACCATCAAAGAATCAATATTGGAAGGATATCCACTCGAAAGCCTAATGATCAAAGGTAATCATCTTTTAATGGATTTTTTTTCTCATGCAATAAATTTGGGCATAGAGCAAAAAAAAAAAAAAAAGTTAGAATGTTGGATTCTTTTATGAAAAATGTTGTGTACAACAAGTTTGGACATAAAGCTACCAAATGTAGAAGTCAAATGATGATGAACACATTTGATACATATAGAAGGATTCAATCTTTTCAAGGCTACTGTTACACATGCAATATCTTTGGACACAAGGCTAATCAGTGCAGGATGAAAATAAAAGAAAATTCATTTGACCTTGGATATGCTAAGTGCTACATTTGCAACAAATAAGGACATATCTCAAAATTTTGCATGATTAAAGTTGGAAAGAAATCTAATCTAGAACATAAAAAAATGTCGGTGAACAAAGTGGATCCTAAAGAAGCGAGGAAAGAAATGACAAAAAAATGGAGAAAGAAGGAAGAACCTAAGAACAAGGACAAATAAGATAATATTGTATTTGCATCCAGTGAAAATACCTTTTTGAAGAGATAAAATCAGTAATGGTTTCAAGGGGAGTAGTCACAAAAGAATCTAACAAACCCATTATATATGAGGTGTTGTATGATAACACAAGGATAAGTAATATGAATCTCTAGTTTGAAGGCATTAAAGAAAATTTTTGTGGAAAAGATGCAAATCAAGAAATTTGCGGAGCCCTTCTTGGATTACAGTGTTTCTCAAAATTCATTTGATGGCATTAACCAAGGAGGTACTAGTAGAGTGAAGTACAAATGATGATGCCATAAGCAATAAGTTACCTTTTATGATGAAACACTAAAAAGCGACAAGTTAAATAAAGATGATTGTGTGGTCTCTTTTCATTATAAATTGAATGAACTAAGGAGTAAAGTGCAAGCTAAGGAATAAGGTCTTAGGGTTGTTAGCGAATGAAATTACAAAGAACAAGGCAAAATCGAGTCAAAGGAAGTGGTGGTGTTTAATTTGCACAACAATGAATTGCAGAAATTAAGTAAGTTACAAATCAATGAATTTAACCATGATAAGATTCGAAATCTCGAGGGTTCCCTTTTAGTTGAGAAAATGTAGAAGGTTAAGAATCTAGGGCACAAGGGTTTAGACATTTGGAGCGAATTTCCATATTTTTTAGATGTGGACATTGTTCAGATTATTCTAAGCAGAATTCAAGGTGATCAGATGATCTTTGAAAAACCCATTGAGATCACAAAGGAAGCAATTGCAACAATAACTAGATTATGCAATAATGGACCCATTCTTGTGAAGAAGTCAGTGAAAAACAAAGAGGTTGAATCTCTAACTGGGGTAACAGGAGATCAAAGGTAACTTCTAATTCACACTATAATCAACCCTGTGATAAGCTATGTGACATGTCATTTCATATAAAATCTATTTCAGAAATAGGGAAGAATCTACTTCCACGATTGCTATTTATGTTGTGCATCAAATGGTTGAAAAGAATGAGGATTTCAATTTGTGTGAGTTACTAAGGAATCAATTGATGGAGAACATTACTATGAAAATAATGAAAATTACCCTTTTCTTTTTTTTTCTCTGGTTGTATGTCTGATGATGTATTTTATGAAATTGTTACCATTGAAAGAGAATGTTGTGTGGAAGTTAGTTATACTAGTGGGGAAACAAGTCTACCATTATCTAGAATGTCTAGAAGAAAAGGAAAAGATCTATAAAGAATTCTTTGAAAACAAAATAATTTATTGGTGCTCTAGCATGGTTCCCAATTCGGTTGTAGTATCTAAAGTAGATTCCCTCACTGGTAAGAGAAAATTAAGAAGAAATATCTTGAATTCCCCTTTGGAAATGAAGAAGATGAAGACTAAGGAGAAGGAAGAATAAAAGGAAGAGAATATTACCAAATAAATTGATCTAGCATCAATGAATGATGAAGAATAGTTCACTAAAGAGAAGGTATTGAAGATTCTTGAGCAATCCGATTGATTGAAGAAGATTGGAGATATTTGATTGTCTTGACCATCATATGAATAGGATGAGATCATAGATGATTTGACTATTCACATAATTCACAATGATATTGATCTAAGTAGATTGACAATTTTTTTACTAGAAGTGTTGATTAAATAGATCAAAGATGAAATTCAAGTGGCTATGAAAGAAAGATGTGGAAATGCATAGAAGAAATTGAATGAGATCATAAATGAGTTGAAAAAATGCATCAAGAGTGTGTACAGGTATTGTCTTTGGTGGCCTACTACTATCAGAAACTATAGAGAAAAAAATGATACTATTGAGCTTGAGCTGGATTCTATTGGAAAAACATATGATATTCTTAATGACATGAATAGAGTGCAAAAGAAAAGGATCAATTCCTTACAGACTGAACTTGCAGTCATTATGACACAAAGGGATGGTATTGTGAAGAATTTTTGGATGGTTAAAGAGATAACTGAGTTGAGATTGGAACAATTTTTTTGGTCTTCTAGTGGAAGTTGAGAAAAATGAACTGAATATCACTATCCCAGATACGCTTCTAGAAACAATTGATTTGATAAAAAAGAACAATAGTATTTGTTTAAACATTAGGTTGGTAGTGGATTCTTGAAAGGAATTTCCTCTAAAACTTAAAGAAAAATACAAGGAGATATTTCAAGGAAAGAAAGATTGAGGTAAAGAACCATTTTTTGATTTTAAAATTTTTTTGAAGTAAAGGAAAGATAGATCTTCTTTATTTTCCATTGATGTCAAAGGGGGAGAGAAATCATGTGAAAAGAATGAAAATATTTTCAAGTCTATCAAAGAGAAGAACTATGGGTTGTTGTTATTGGCTTTTCACATCTTGTGTTTCCATCAATGGCAGCAGGTTGTCATTGATGTCAACACAACACTAAATGAATGACACAGTTATCGGAAGCTATTTTCTATTAAAGATGATCATTATGATTGGTCCAGTGTGTTAATTATTAATGTCTAGTTTTCTACTATAAGATAAGCTATGACTCTGATATTCAAAGATCTTGGCTGATTGAGCGTATACAATATATTATGAATTCTAGTTATGCTTTATGGATGTTAGCCGACTTGGTATAATGCTTAAATGATATATGGTGCTAACTTAATTGATGATCAAGATATGCTTGTATATATAAGATTTTTTGAGGAATGAAAAGGACAAGGGAATGGATGAAAAAGGAAAGGGGAAGGAGAAGTGAAAAGTGTGTGTGTGAAGGAGAAGAAAAGTGTGAGATCCTAAATGCTTTATCAGTTGTGATCAGTACATTTTGGTTGAATGATTACTTT
Organism: Sequoia sempervirens; assembly: GCA_007258455.2. Classification (NCBI taxonomy): domain Eukaryota; kingdom Viridiplantae; phylum Streptophyta; class Pinopsida; order Cupressales; family Cupressaceae; genus Sequoia; species Sequoia sempervirens. Next base: position 41,616,147 of record VDFB02256132.1, read on the forward strand.
GTATGATAGTACTTCATTATCTGAGCTTCAGTGGAACTGAACCTTGCACATTGAAGGTGTATTCTATTAGTTCAATCTTTTGGCAGTGAGACTTAACTTTTGTATCTCAGTGGAAGTGAGCCCTCTGGGTTGTAGCCCTATAGATAGTGAGTTTGGACAGTGAGTCCTTATTTCAGGTAGTGATTCTTATTTCAGGAAATGGGACTTATTTTAGGCAGTGACCCTTTTTGTAATCAGTTTTGATATTCTTTATAGTGTGAGTTAATCCTCACCATGGTTTTTCCCTTATTGGTTTTTTTGTGTAAATATGGTGTTATTGTGTTTATGTGTTGGATTTGAGTTTCTGCATTAATATTTGATGATTAATCATTTAAGCAGTTTTATGTATTAGTTCTAGAGATTGAAGTAAAGGTTAAAATTTGTGACAACTGATTCACCCCCCCCTCTTAGTTGTATGTTGTGAGAGATTTACCTAGAATAAAAAAACCTATCAATATTGTTTGTGAGAGTTGTCAATTTGGAAAACAAAGAGGAGTATCTTTATGGGAAAGGAACCATCTACTATCAAACTAATGGAATTAGTGCATATAGATCTTTGGCATCCTACAAGGGTGAGAAGTCTACAAGGTGACAGGTACTTTATGCTTTTGATTGATGATTACTCTAGAATGACATGGGTTACTTTTCTTAGAGAGAAATTTGATGAATTAGATAAATTCATGACATTTAAAGCTATGGTTGAAAATAAAATGGATTTCAAAATAAAATGCTTGAGGTTTGATAGAGGTGGTGAATTCACCTCCAATGAGTTTAACATGTTTTTTGAAGTTCATGGAACAAAGAGGCATTTATTTTCCCCTAGAACTCCTTATCAGAATGGAGTTGTTGAAAGGGAAAACATAACTATTCAAGAAGTTGTAAGGACTATGATGAAAGAGGAGAATCTAATGCAATTATACTAGAGATAAACTATTCATACTACTTTTTACATAATCAATATAATTCAAGCCAAAGCTAATAGCACAAAGACTCCATATGAGCTATGGTATTGAAGGATTCCTATTGTGAAGTACTTTAGAGTGTTTGGAAGAAAATGTGACATCAAAAGAGAAGACTAAGATTTAGGAAAGTTTTATGCAAGGTTTGATGAAGGTTTCTTCCTTGGATATTCTAGAAGAAGCAAATCTTATAGATGTTAGAACAAAGGGTTGACAAAGATAATTGAAAGTGTAAATGCTAAAGTTGATGAGAACTTGTTGAGTTATGTTACAATAGATGGATATGTGTTAGATGAACCTGATTGTAGAGAAATTGATGAAATAGTTGATGAATAGGAAGTGCAGAATGAAGAGCAAGATGCTTCGAAGAAGACCCCTAAAACCCCTAAGTATGTGAAAAAGAATCATTCTAAAGATTAGATCATTGGAGATAAGAGGAAAGGTGTACTGACAACAAGAAAAGTTACTAAAGTTGAGGTAAATTTTTTCTTACTTTCTAAAGTTGAACCTAAATCACTGAGTGAAGTTTGCAAGGATGAGCATTGCATGAGGGAAATGGAAGAATAGCTTATGTAGATAGAGAAAAATCAGATTTGGTAATTGGTCCGTAGACTGGAAAATAAAAACATAATTGGAACTAAGTGGGTATTCAAGAACAAGCTAGATGAGAATGGAGTAGTAACAAACAAAAGGAAAGACTTGTGTGTAAGGGTTACTCACAAGTAGAAGGTATAGATTTTGAGGATACTTTTGCTCTTGTGGATAGAATGAAAGTTATTAGGATGTTCTTGGCATTTGCAACACATAAATATTTTAAGGTCTATCAAATGGATGTGAAATCTACTTTTTTGAATGGAGAATTGGAAGAAGAGGTTTACATGGAACAAGTAGAAGGTTTTCAATTATCAGATCAATCGGACATGGTATGCAAGTTAAAGAAGGAATTATATGGTTTGAAGTAGTCTCCTAGAGCTTAGTAAGCAAGATTGGACAGGTACTTGATACAACAAGGATTCAGTAAGGGCTCCACAGATAGGTAAATGTATGGGGAGATGAATTTCTTTCTTGGGCTATAGATCCATCAATCAGGTAAAGGGATTTTCATTTCAAAGTCTAAGTATGCCAAAGAGATGTTGAAGAGGTTTGGAATGGATGAATCCAAACTAGTATGTACTCCTATGGTGATTGGATGTAAATTGAGCAAAGGTGATGATTCACCTAAGTCTGATCAGAGAAAGTATAAATCTATGATTGGTGGATTGCTATATTTGACTACTATTAGACCAGACATCATGCATGCAGTTTTTCTTGTTGCTAGATTTCAAGAAGATCCTAAGGAAATACATGTTGCAACACTAAAAGGAATATTCAAATATTCAAGAGGCACATCGGATTATGGTTTCTGGTATACTAAGGTTATTGATTTCACATTGAATGCTTATATAGATGCAAATTGGGTTGGTTGTGTTGAAGACAGGAAAAGTAAAAGTGGTGGTGCACTATTTCTTGGATATAGATTGGTGTCAATGCTAAGTAAGAAACAAAACTTAGTTTCTTTATCCACTATAGAAGCTGAGTATATTGTAGCAACATCATGTTGTACATAGTTACTATGGATGAGGCAAACATTGAAGGATATCAGAGTTGTATTTGATGAACCTATATCTATCTTTTGTGATAATAAAAGTACAATAAAAATTTCAAAGAATATAGTGATGCATTCAAGGACAAAGCATGTATCTATTAGGTATCACTTTTTGAGAGAGAAGGTTATGGAGAATGAAGTGAAGCTTGGGTATGTTCCTACAAAGGATCATATTGCTGATATATTTACTAAGGATCTTCATAGGGATACTTTTGAGTATCTTCGAGAGAAGTTGGGGGTTATTTCCTCTCCCATATTAAACTAGATGCATATAGAGGTGCATCAGTCTAGTGGATCTATCTCTTTTCTGGATTGATGTTGGTAGCTACCTCTTAGGGGGAGTAGGTAGTATCTTATGTTGTCTTTGTATTGCTGATTGAGTTTGGTGTACTCCTAAGGGGGAGTATCCAGAGCAAGCAATTTTGGGTAAGTGTCAAAGAGGGAGACCGGTGCATTTTTTTCTTTTCCATTGATGTCAAAGGGGAAGAGAGAATCATGTGAAAAGAAAATTATCTACTTAGGGAGAGAAATAATCATGTAAAGAAAAAAAGAGAGGTTTAAGGAATGTTGTGTTCAGAGTTGTTGTGTGGTCTTTGGTGGATTTTAACATCTTGTGTTACCATCAATGACAAAGGGGGAGATTTTTGAAATAATGATGGTGTTTTCATTGATTTCAATAGGAATTCTACTTACTATTGTTTCCATTAATGTCAACTATGGAATGAAGATATTGAGGATATTGAGTAAATTGTTGAAAAGAAGAAAACAAGTTGTGCATATGTAGTTGAGACATTGAGGAGGTGTTGTGAGTACATGGAGATATTATTTTTTTGTAGAGTCTGAGGACAAGTTTGAATGAAGTAATGAGATGAGATGATGTTTTTGGTACTTGGTTTCCAAGTGCTTTTGAGAAAATTTAATAGACAGAGTAAAACTGTGTTGTGCAAATGTTCATAGCATGCTCCATTATTGTGCTCTGTGTTCTTTCAATGTTGATGCTATGCATGTAAAAATCTTACAAGTTATTCAAGGTTGACAAAGGTTTCTATATTCATAATTTGTTTTTTTGGATCGTTGTACAGTGTGAGATATTTTCACTAGTGTGTGAACTAGTTGTTCAGTGATGTTTTTTGTGGTATGGGAGAAATGTATTTTCTCTGTGTTTCTTCACTATTTGGATTTAGGTTGTGAAAATTTGGGAAGTTTCTTATAATGTATTTATCTTTCTTTGTTCATTTTTCTACTTGATTTGGTGCAGTATAGTGAGAGTTTCATTTATCAGTATGCAATTAAGGGTTATCAGTTGTCCTGAGTTGAAGTATTTATAGATGCAAGATTGAATGAAGTTTTTGATGGATCTTTAGTGGTTTGTGGATTGATCTGGATTAATTTCAAGTGAATTATTTTGTCTAAAACTCTTGGGTTGATTTAAGAGAGCATGTACTTTATGTCTATGGTTTGTTGCATGGGTGTTGGCTGACCTTGTGTTTAGCACTACATGCAAAGCTTGTGGAAGCATGTTGAAGGGTGTTGGGATCTATTTGGGTCCTAATTAAGGATTTGCGTAGGTCGCATTTCCTTCCTATCCACCATGAGAATGTTTAGGTGCTGACCTATTTTGAATTTGAATTTATAACAACTAGTGGTTGACATTGGAGAATATTTTTGAGGTTGAACTTGATATAAATATGTATGGTGTTGATGCAAGAGGGTATGGAAAGAGTAATAAGCAAGATAGATGCAATATTTTTTCAAGTTATGTGTGTGATGCGAAATTGAGCAGAGTAGTGTGAACTTCATGTTAGGATTCTTGAAGGAAGTGAGCTGAAGGCATCCAATACCTTTCATGTGAGACTGCAAAAGTTTTTGAGAAAGTTTGGTGGACTCCTTGCATTGATAATTTTTTTCTCTATGTAACTTTCTCCTTCTATCCTCTTGTTTTATTTATATGGTAGTGAGCCTTGGCTATGAGCCTTCTTGGACAATGTGTCCTATTCTAGCAGTGAGCCTCTTTATACTAGTTTTGCTATTACTTATATTGTGATCTAATCTTCACCGTGGTTTTTACCTCATTGAGTTTTCCATGTATATTTTGTGTTCTCATGTGTATGGTGTTGTGATTTCAATTTTTGTTATCTTCATTTCACGTTCAATCAATTTAATAGAATAAGGGTTTAATGAATATTTGTTGATTTTCTTACTATTGAGGGTTTTGAAGGTTTAACTTTCTACAATAGATTCAAACCCCTCTCATTTGTCTTGTTAATTTCAATATCACTTCCACACAATGCGTGGGAGTCATTTATGTATTCTTTCAATAGAAGAGGGTAAAAATGTCCAACTTGCCACTTGTGGGATTTTGATCTTAGGAAGCTAGTTTTTCCCAATGTGTTCGTAGAGGTTGATTTGATATTGGAGATTGCAAAGATTTATAATTAGAAGGATAGAATTATTTAGAGCATAAATGGAACCCCACTACTGGATATCTCCAAGAGCCAGATAGTGAAGATCTTCAAATTGAATCCTATTGCCACCAGGTATGTGCAGGATCATGATGGGCCAAAAAGTGGCAATATGATGGGTATGTGGCTGACAACCCTTTTTTTACCCACAATTGATGAAACAAAAATGGTTTTTAAAGGATATTCTCATCTTTCCACCAATATAAATTATGCTTTACTTTGAATTTAATAAGTAATTATTATTCATTTTCTATTCAAATTATGACTAAAGTCCTAATTGATAGGCTAATTGAAAAACATCTATAGCTTTCAAACGGTATCACATTTTTTGAATCCAAAACATGTATCACATTCTATTCTTCACATACTATAGGATTAAAAAAACATAAATTGAATTTCATGAAGTTTTGACCAAGTTAAGGTGGTCAAACATACGAGTTTTTTTCTATTTTTTAAAATTTGTAATAAAAAATTCATAATTAATTATTTACTTGGAAAAAAATTACAAAAAAATATGCATCAAATTGGGACATGAGTCCTCTACTTATATCTAAAATATGATTAAAAAATATTATCATTTTATTGTGGTTAGGGTGGTGGACTGCACACCTACTTGTTATTTTCCTTGAAATTTAAGTAATTACTACATTGAAATTTTAAATTTTCACCAAATAGATTTTTTAAAAAAACCATAGTAATCTAGAAACTACATTCAATTTGCTATAAATTCTATTCTTACATATTTTTGAAATAGTATAGATAACTTATTCAAATTTTTACGTCAAGTTGCCTAACTCTGATTTTTCTGAATTTTTTGCCACTTAAAGGCCTATTTTTTCCATGATGATCCTACATATATCCCACTGTTTCAATAATTTTTTCTACACTATTCTAGGAATATGAGAAAAATAAACATGGATATAGAAGAAATGTGTTGTGAAGGCATAGGAGAAGAGACTAAAGCAAAAGAGATGTATGGTTTGGTCCAAGGGATGTAGATCCATTTGAATGTGATGAACTTGAGGATTACTTCAAGAACACAAATTATTGTTTATGTCAGGTTCTTGTAAGGAAATATGATGTAAGGATGAATGTTGCACTAATGGTGATGGCCCTGGACATGCAGAACAAACACTCAAATAGAGGGTTTGATTATGCAACCTATCTTGCAAAGTTAAATTCACAAGGAGCTGATAGAGTTGAGGGATGGAAGGCCTCCCTTAGGTTTTAGCCATTATTCTCTATAGATGCATATGATTTTGTGGATTGGCCAAAAGTCATGGATGAAATTTATGAATTTAAGAGAAAAAAAGAAGAACAAGATAGTGATTTTCTTGTGCAGATGTGGACACATATCTAGGACAAAAATTTCCCAGGGTCTACCTATGCTGCATTTTGCAACAGTTTCAAATTTTTTGTTATGGAAAGTCCGGGTCTAAAGCATATATATAGGATTTCAAGAAGCATAGAATAAATCCTAAGACCCATAAAATATAGAGAGGGAAAAAATCATGATCACAATTGGGGTGACTGGTATTTACACTCCCATTATACTGTCATAAGGGTTTATGGAGAAAAAGTGCCATCACATTGTTTACATGTTTATGTTTCTGACTGAATTTATTTTATGGAGATCATGTGGAAGTTAGATGCCATGGATAAGGAGAATTTCAGGGATGTAAGGAAGGTCTCCCTCATTGCCCCATAATTTTATTTTTCTTATTTCATTGTCACTGTCAAGGAAGGGTATGATAAATTTTGGATAATGTTAAATAAACTTAGAGTGCAAGTTGATGTTGTGAGGAATTGTGACCTAGAGGGGTTTGTAGATAGAGAAAGCAAGGTCAATGGAAGATCTGGTTTTTGGCACCACTGTATCTATGGTGAAGATGTGAAAAAAAAATTTACTTTAGATTTTGCAATGGTAGGAAGGAAGAAGGAATGTATATTAATTTGCAGCACTGAAGATAAAATATTGAAAAAGAATCCATTCTATGTCAGCCCCTATGCCAAAATAAAATATGCTTATGAGAAAGCTATGGAAAAGATTTGTGACTATCAAAATGGGATTTTCTTTGAGAAAGTCAAAGAAGCAGAGGAGAAGGCTATAGTCATCAAGGATAAAAATGAGGCCAAGATAAGGAGCCTTCTAGCTAGATCAAAAGCTCATGGTACTCAAGGATAGGCATTGGGAGTTGATAAAAAAATAGTAGTCAATCCTTTGGTTGCTTATTCTGAGATAGAGAAAGCTATAGAAGAGCAATTTGAAGAGCATGTACCTACTGAGTTGGAAGTGGAACAAAGGTTCCCCTCCCCTATAATCAATAATTCTCTAGATCCCTATGTCCCAAGTAACAAAACTATGAAATGGGAGTATGATGATAATGTTGATGATGTTAGAGTGAAGGCCTACAAGGAATTCATGAGTGATGATTCCTTTATTCAAACTAGAGAATTTTAAAAAAAAATTATTCAAATAAGAGGCCAAGATATCAAGAACAAAATTAAGAGCGATAAAGCACAAGTGGATCCCTCACAACAAGATGAGGCTGAGAAACAAGAAGAGGAGTTGATTATGAATGAAATTTTTGTAATAAATCTTGTAGAATCCAAGAAGTTGGTGAAATACTATGGGATGATGTTATTTCCTAGATGGGACCTTTCCTCAACGATTGCATTGGATGCAATCAGAAATGATCCAAGAGCTTCTATGTCTAAGGAACATTTTGATAACAAGGTGGTTGGTTCTAGTTTTAGCCCCAAGTTACATAGTTTGGAAATTTGGTCTATGGCACCAAATGTAGGGAAGCTAGAAGTTATCAAATTAGTTGAAGAATTGATTGGGAAAGTTATGGTAAAAAGAGAAAATGAAATCATCCCTACACAAGTGGCTAAGATGACAATGCATGCAACCATGTTGAGTGTGGATACAACACAAATATTTTAGGATAAGTATGAAAAATTGTTGGAAAAGTATAACACCTTACTTGATGAATGCAATAAGATTAGGGCCATTGCAGCTCATGAAAGCTCATCACAAAAAGATTTGCCTTCTCCAGTTTCTTCATCTGAATTGTTAGCACAGGATAGGGAGACATTTACTTTGAGGATTAAGGGATTGAAAGAGGAGTTGGAAGTAGAGAAAGACAATGTAAAGAAAGCTAGGTAAAAAATTGCAATAGTTTCTAAGGAAAGAATTGATGGTATTTTGCAAAATAGGTTTTTTCATCTATTACATAAAATCAATAACATTTTGATTCTATATAAGAGTATCTATAATCTCAACAAAGGTACATTCAAGTATAGGAATCTTTCCAGAATGTATGGAGTAAGTGGAGTGCAAGAGTTGATGCTCTTAAAGAAATTATGGTTAATATGAAGGATGATCCTAAGGCACCCACACATATTCCAAAGTTAATTAAGGAAATTGAATTGTTAGGAGAGATATTAGCCTTCCTTGGAAAATTTGGTGTGTAATTGTAGAATAAGATTAAAAAATTTAAGGACTTGGAAGGGTGTGGGGTACCAAAGATCCTAAATGAAGAGGGGGTACTAAAGGACTTTAGTATATGGAAAGAAGAGTTTTGAGATCTCCTTAAGGATTTCCCTCATATTATTTACATTTCTAAAAGACCTGACTATGTTGCATAAAAAATGATACTATTGATGATATGTTTAGAATTGAGGTGAACATGGATACATTTGTTAAGGAGGATATAGTAATGATGGATGTGAGGTACGACCTACATGATTCTAAGATACAAAAGATATTGGATGTTGGGTGGCCTATTGAGGAGGAATACAATACATGGTTTGAAAATTTTATAGATTAAGCCTTTGTTGTATAAATCTTTAAATATTGTTTCCTCCTAAATTCAAAGTTGATGACATAGGGATGTTGATGTGGAAGTGTTGAGCTCTTTTCTTTCTTCTTGTTTTTAAGCTTTTCAACCTACAATTTTGGGAGCACGTGGAGGAAGTATTGTTGCTTGTGGAAGGATCATGTTCATCGAATAAGGTGCATTTTGGAAGGCAAGAAGTATCTGCAATGGAAAATAAAAATAACTTTTGTCTCATCTAGGATATTCCCCCTCACGATTTGCAAATATAATTGTATTTTGTAGATCGAGTTGTAATTTTCAAATGTAAATATGACAAGTGTCAATTGGATTCAAGCTTGTTTTGCTCCCCTTTTCTTTATAAAAGGGAATCCAGGGCCATTTGACTGGGTTGTTGAATGATTTGAGAAGTAGATTGTAATAAAGAACATAGATACATTTTCTTTGAGTTTTGTTTAGATTTTGTAGTTTGAGTCTTTGATTATTAGCATTGTATATCGGTATTGTCATTTATGAATGCGAAAGGCATATTTCCTGAGCCTTTATTCTCCAATTGTATACCTCATATGAATTATGAATAAAATGGATCAAATATCTTTCTATTTTTCTTCATTGCATTTCTATTAAATGTTTATTCATTTTTGATACACTTGTTCAAAGAACAAGTTAATTTTCTTTAACATGAATGAAGATTTATGTGAGTGTATGCATGGATAACTAAGTAATATTGGTTTGGAATTTTGAGTTAGATGATGTAATGCATTGTTTAATTGCTCTATTGTGATAAGAGAAATGTTGTTGTATGATTTTAATTGAATGATTTAGGACTCCATACCCCAGGATAAGGCACTATCCCATAAGCTATGTTTCTATTACAATTCTCTGGTTGTTCATAGGAATAACATTCAAAATCAATTTAAATCTCTAATTTAAGTTTGAATGTATGTTTTGGGTCTTGTTTCAACATATTATTGTGTTATAGATTGGTAAATTTTATAAGATCAGCTAGGTCTTTTAGATTTTCATCTACTTAACAATAGTTTGGAGAATATATTTGTTATTACAATTTTTATAAGTAAATGGCACAAGAGAGCTTGAAAACATTGTTAGGGATCACCCTCCTAAGTCTTGTAGAACTCAAAGTGTAGAGGGAAAGTCTCAAATACTTTCACCTATCAATTTGGCCAATCCCTCCTAATTAATAACCATTGAATTTGGAAATTTCATAGGTAAATATGAGATCAACTTGGTTTATTTAAAACACAAACACAATTTATTACAACGTGCTAGGAAACAAGGGTTTATTGCCCCTCTTTAAAAGTAGCGAGACTACTCCAAGGTTCCTTTCTATGAAGTTGTGACCATGTGTATATCATAGTGGTAAAGATCAAATATGATTTCACAAGGGGATCTAGATTTTAAATTCTTTGATATAACATGCAACTTAAAATAATAGATCTAAGAATTTAATAAATACATTACATGTTTAGATATATAACACATTTACAATAATTCAATGCTCTTTCAATAATTCTAGACTTGATTTTAAATAAAATTGAAAAGATAGAAAGGGTAACAAGAAATGTAAATAAAATTTAAACTAATTGGACAATGACAAGAAACATTTCATTCATCATTTATGTGTGTTTAAGCAAGATTTCTAGACCAACATTACAATAAATAGTATTTCACATATTTACCCATAATAGAAATGCAATCTTCAAAGGAAATAAGTCACCACCTAAGATTTTTAGATTTCATACAATCACAATGCCATCAAGCACATACATACCTGAGAAAAAATCCTACTTAAGTCTATAATTACCAATCAAATCTTACCAATTTAATAATTTAGATTGAAATAGAATATTTGTACCATCACCATCATACCAAATAAAGATGCATGCAATAGGCGTAACTCTTTGATTGAATCGATAATTCACAAGTTCAGTAGGCAATTCTATGCTGAGATTGTATTGTTTAATTACAAAAAATTACATAAAAAATCAGGTCCTTAGAAATGGTTTGGAACCAGATTTATATAGAAATTCCAATTTCTAAAAATGTGGATCTAATAAAAAACTGAATGAAAGTACCTCCATTGCTTGAGTTTCTAACTAAAAGAAAAATTAAAATTAAAACCTTAGAATGAAATAGATTGAATTGGGAACCCTAGTTACAATCGAGTGTTTTTGCTAAATTTAAGGAATGCATGAAATAACTAAAAAATTAACTAAAGTATTTAACTAAACTCCACTAGCAGCTTCATAATTTTATTTCCTTTTTCCTTTGATGCATGATATATGCTCTTTTCTCATCAGAATTATCATGTCTGTTTTTGACATCTTTTAATATGACATTGAGCTAAAAAAGAGAACTCGCTATCTTCAGAAGTAGCACTGTCCACAACATTTAAAACACCCATCTTGACAAAATCATGGGGATCTGAAAAAACATGCCATATCCAACATCATTTTACCAATTTCTGCATGTGTAACCCACCCTTGCAATTACAATAACTTTTAGGAGATCATTCATCGATGTTTCCTTTATTCTTTACAAAATCCGTTGGTGGTGTATCTCCTACACATAAAAAAACATGTCTTACCAATGTTCACTTATCACATAGGAATGCAAACCTTAAAAAAATAATTTATATTGATAAAGATACATTCCATATTTGTAAAGTAATGATTCATTAAAAGAAGAATGAAGATCATGTGAATTTTTGCAGGTTAGACCTCGAGTCTACCCCTTACCTCTTACTATTAGCATATACACTTAAAACATTGGATTATTTCAATTTTACCATCTTTGGGTATCAGGGATAGGGGATCCCTCATACCCACTACTCATATAATGAATTTCCTTTGCTAAGTTTCAAATCTTGTTGGGTATCAAACATCAGAGATATCCACTACCATTTGTTTATTACTAAAGTCTCTTTGAGGATATGTTCCATTGCTTGAACAAGTGTCGAGGATTGGAGATCCACTTTACCCTTTGTTGTGTTATGGAGACCAATCAGACTCAGATAAAATCTTCATATTATTTTTTTATTGAATAATTTACTCCACTTATTAAATATTTATGCTACACTTGTATCTAAAAGGTGGTTACAAACAAATATTAAATGCTAGAAGTGATTAGTTACAATATTTTAATATAAAGTCAAAAGACAACTAAAAATATTAAATGTAGTCTCCCAAAAGAAAATATTTTATTGGGTACATGAGGCACAACCAATAGCCACACTTCATTTTTAATTAATGGGACATGTGTGGGAGTCTATTAAAATACTCATGGATGAGTTTTGAGTGTAGTAGGTCAAGAAAA
>VDFB02256132.1:41628526-41667838 GCA_007258455.2 Sequoia sempervirens
TCAAACCTTTGTATAAGTTGCTTGGCCATAAATGTGATTACAATTTATCCCTAGAGATACAAAGATTCCTCATGCCAAAGGATAAAAACCATGAGGGAAAGGTAAACAATAATTGGTGAGATTGGTATGCATTTGAGGATTGTACTATGATCAAAGTATATGGGTTTGAGGAAGCTCCATTTTTACTGCCTAAGATTGAGGTAGACATGGTTGCATACCTTGAGATTGTAAGGAAAATGGCCTATTCAACCTTCATGCACCTCAAAAGCTATAGAAGGGAAACTTTCATTCCTTCTACTCTATATGACTTTACCATTATTGTTGATATAGGGTTTGAATCAATTGGTAGATAAATAGATTATTATGGCTTGCCATTGGGAAACAAAAGGGAGAAATTTGACCCTAAGTACTTTATTTATGATGCTAGTATCTCACAAAGACTAAAAGGATATGAACATGAATTCTTCATGGATGGTCATTAGGAATTGTGATGAAACTCAAGTAATGATGAGGAGGGCTACTTACAACAAAATAGTTATGGTTGAGGCTTGGAGAAGAAACAATAATCCATTATATGTAGAAGCTTTTCATGAAATACAAGATCCTATAGAAAGGATTGAGAAATTGATCCTACATGCAGAAGAATTGACTAAAGATGTAGCTCTCATAGCTTTTGAATGAGGAATAAATACTGGTTCTAGGAAATAGACTGAGAACATAGTACCTTTAAGTCATTATCATCACAACCTACCCCAAAGGTGAGCTTTTTAGCTAACACTCCTATTATTATCAAAGATGAAATTGAGTAAGAGAATGAGGTAAGATAGATCACCGTTCCCATTATTCTCCAATAGAAGTGTTGCAAGAGAGGAATGAGATCACCTTTAAGGCTTCTAATGAATTTTATGATGATGTGAGACATCATCCTAGCCAGGAGTTCATTGTGGATGATACATTTGTTTGAACCCCTGAGTTTAAAACCTTCATCTATGAGTACAAAGAAAGAATGATCAGAGAAAAGATAAAAGAAATCGCCTTGAGCAAGAAGCAAATGCCTTGAAAGAACTCCAATATAAGGTTGATAGAGAAATGGATAATATGAATCCTGGAAGAGGAAGAGCACTACTACAAGAAGTTAGGGTCATGCTTCTTCCAGGGTGGGAAATCATCTCTGTCATTATGTTTGATAGTTTCATGAAAAGAGAAAATAAGGCCTTGCAATTGACAGATGAGGCTAGTGATAAGATATACACTAGATTAGGGTATATCCCTAATAACACTACCCTACAAATTTGGGCACTTTACCCACCAAGAAAGAGGCCTTCCCCTATCAATAATCATAATTAAATATTTGGTTACCTTCTAGTACAAGGAGTAGGGGATACAAACCCTATTGAGGTTGCTGATCTAAATGTGAATGTGGCTAAGTTTACCAAGGCTCATATATAGAAGTTAGTTAGAGATAATAAGGGGTTTATTGAGGAGAATGAGAGGTTGAAGAAAAATGTGATCAATTACAGAGATAGATTTCCTTCCTCCTCATGACCTTAGTCACCACTGATTGAATGTGAAAGAAAGGTGCTTGAAGCAATGTCTAAGACTACCTATTGCAAGCACAAATATGAAATGATTCAGAAAGGGAAAGATGAATTGAAGAAAAACTAAAAAATACTATATTTCAAATGGCATCACAACTGATGTGTAACAGATTTCATGATATAATTAAACTTGTTGGAAAATTTTGGGATATCCATGACAAAACATATGCATCTTTTCAAGAACATAATAGGTTATGTGATAGAATTAAGGAGGTGGAATTACAGATAAAGGAAAATAAAGTTGATAACAAGAGTATACTTCAATAACATCAAGAGCTTATGAACACACATGATAGCTTCCATAACATACTAACATAAGAATTGTGTGAATTCAATAAGTCACTAAGTATGGATCTACCGAATTTCTTTGAGGAAACAAACTTAAAAGACCAGGATGTGTGGAAGGATGATATAGCCCAATTTCTACCAATAGCTCTTGATGAAATTAACAATGAAGATAAATTTCTCAAGAAAACACATGTGCAACTATGATGAATATTTAAATTTGAATATGCAATTAAAGATATCATAAAACATGGAAACACTTATGCAAAGATATGATATATCGAGCATGTGTCAAAAATTAATTTACTCATTACACGGGTCAAGTAGGGAGTGATAGGGTACCAAAGTTTTATAGTCATGATGAGTGCATTATCATGGAGCATGAGCCTTGAAAAATTCTTTGATGATCATAGGAACTTGTTGGAGACTAATAGATCATGGTGCATCCATTGAAAAAATACTAAAGTTATGTTTATGTTAATCAAGTTCTTAGTTATCAAATGATGTAACCTTTTGTGAACGGGCCTCTAGCTTGTTGCTTCCCATATAAAAATTGAAACCAAGGCCCAGTTTTGAGGATCATTCATTATCATCATCATCAATATTAGTAGATATATTACATTAGTATAGCACATTCCAATCATCCATTTCCATATCTCAAAAACTTCTGCTATGAATGTATATCATTTGAAGCAATATAATGGAGAAGACTATTTATAATAGATTATTTATTTCAAGTTTTCAATTGTTGTGTTGATATTCATTCTTACATGTTGTGTTATCTCCAAAGTGGTTCTCTTAAGTTATTCGAATTTATACAATTTGTCAACACACATTTGTTATTGTTGTGTGGTTTTCTTGACTAGGTTTTGGCTAGGGTGAATTAAACTCCTTTCAGATAATTCATTTTAATTGGTTCCTAATAGGGATTAAAATACTTTTAAACTAGTTATTCTGAATGGTTTTCCTCAAGTTAAGAATTAAAAATCCTTTCATGATATCATAGTGATTTGGGAGAATAACACCTAGATTCATAAAGAAGAGTATCGTAGCTAACAAACCTACATGTTTGTACAAGGTACAAACATTGAAAGTTCCCAACAAGTTAGAGTTAAGATGGGGAGTAGATCTACCTATCTTACATATCTATCCCCATCATTATCATCCACCCCTCAACTCCATTCACCCAATGTATAAGGCACTAGTCCAACTTAGAACACCCTTTAAGGTTCAAAACCATGTTTTGAGATAGGAGATCTTTACACCAAGAAATTCCAAAGAAGAACAAGGGCAAGTGGATAGAAAAGCATGGATCCCCCCTTCAAAGACCAAAACAAATAGGAATAATGTGGAATCTAATCAATCAGATGTCATGTGTGGAGATAAGGGGAATGCCTCAAAGAACCTTTCATAATGCATAATAGTCCTTTTCACATTGATGGACACCATTCAATGCCACTTGAAAAAAAATACTCTAACTAACTACATTCTCAATTTCAAGCAAGATCCTCAACAGGAGAATGAATTCAAAGAAAAAATGAGTATGAATAGAGGTTTTTATCACAACAATGAGAAGAGACCCAGTATGGATTCATGGATCACTCTACCCCTGATGATAATTATGATGAAATGACCACTAAAGAATTGGAAGAGCATGTGGAAAGAAAGAGGGAGGAAGTTAGGAGGTGGAAACAACTGATAAAATAAAGTAAAGAGTTGCACCAACAACTATCCTAGATGAATATTCATCCATCAAAGCCACCAAAATATGTCCCTCCCCATAAGCAAGGGAGTAATATCAATCTGCATGGGTCATCTTAGAATATAGGTGTCGCAACTACTTCAAAAGCATCTCACAACACAACTGGGAAATCAAATCAACAAATGCAACATAATGTGCCCCCACTAAATTCACAATCACAAAACACTAGCAACATTCCAAAATCCCACCCACCACCAAGAAAAGAACAAGCTCCACACTATTAGCATCTTATGCAATAACAAAATGTATATCCTCACTAGAACATCCAACAAAATGTACACCAACCTCAACATGGATTCCAATATTACCCCAATCCAACACCTCAAAATCCTTATCCACAAAATCCTACAAGTATGAAAAGATAATTTGACCTGATTGGATATCCAATATACCCATATCCCATTGATACCAACTTGAGAAATATCATCCCCAAATTCATAGGGAACAATGCAACTACAACAGAGGAATATGTAAGAAACTTTGATGCTTTCATTCAAGACTTAGGCATGGAGTAGGAAGATGTCCTCATGAGGCTATTCATGATGTCCTTGACTTAAAAAGCAAGGGATTGGTTCAATAGCCTACCAAATGCCTGAATTACCTCTGTAGCAGACTTCAAAAATCAATTCTCAGAGCAATATGGGAATCAATGTGCTCCTGAATTTTCCTTACATGAGTTAATAGGAATTTTAAAACATCAATGTGCTCCTGAATCTATTTTTGACTTTAATCAAAGGTTCTCCAAGATTAACAACAAGATACCACATGGATCTTAACTAGCTTATTTAGCAGCTTTAAGCATCTATTTAAGAGCCTTTGATCCTAAAATAGGGTATGAGCTTAGAAAAATATGTCCTAGAAGCTTGGTCAAATCAAAAAAGGTTTTTATAACCATTGAAAACAATACGAAAGATGATGGAATAATTGGAAAAAGAGATAACCTTAGGATCCCACAAAATCCTAATAGTCACCAAAATAGACAAGAAAACTAGTATAGGAATGAAAGGCCAATATTTAATGGAATGATCTATCATACCACCTAGAAGGATGGATACCTAGTGGGTAAGAAAAATTGGAAAGATACTCTGGATCCTTTGAAGAAACATGGAGCACATGTAGTGGATACTACACCATGATGTCCACCATGTCATAGACCTCATGCCCCAGAACACTATGTAGTGGCTCAAGATTTCTAAGAAGATTAATGGTCACAAGAACAAGATAGAGATGGCCACACCATGAATATGTTAAGATGGATGTCCCATCAAATGAATGATGGATACTCATCCTCTGAGGATGGATTTGAATATGATGTCAGAAATAAAAAACAATGTTAATATGGAACAAGAAGTGTTCTCTAACCTAGAAGAAAATACACAAGAAGTAGCCTATGCATACAATACAACATCGTAGTTTTAGTTAAGAACAACAATAGAAGAAGACAAGAGGTCCATCATAGTAGAAGTTGTGGTTGAAGCAAAAAAGAATAGATACAACCTAAGAAGTAAACCCATAGATGTAGACCAAGGAACACCTAGGGGCATATTCATAAAGGAACAAAAGAACAAGGAGAATATCTCATTTAATCAAAAGGGTGAAGAAAATAATCCTTAGAAGATTTCTCAAAAGGAGGCTGCAAATGTTGAATCTAAGAAAACATGAAACAATAATAAAGTTCAAATTGAAGGGAAAAGGGCTGCTAAAATAGAGAAGATTGAACAAGGGATGACTGCCCCTTCATTCAACATTACCCAAGCACTAACATAGATAAAGATGATGAAAATTGATGAGTACAGAGACAAAGCCCTCAAATTGATTACCAATGCATCTCACAAATAAAAGTATCAAAACAAGGAGGTTAATGCCATTGAGAAGGAAACTACAAAGGAACCCGAAGTTTATTTGGGTGATGCCCTTAAAAAAATCCCTCCAAGGTGGATCTATTTTACACCACATTGGTGATCAACAAAAAATTGGTAAAAGATTGTATGATTGACTAACCTTTAGCATTCATGAAGGAATTAGGCTTTGGGTTAACACCACCTATGGAAAGTGCTATGCCATGGACAATAGATCAGTCTCAATAGTTGGAGTGATATGGGATGTAGAATTGAAATTAACATCATACCCTAAGGCGACAATATAGGACAAATATCACTATGGTGGACACTCCCCCTTACTATGGAATGTTACTATCCAAGTAATGAACTATAGTAGTAGGTGGAAATGTCCAGCTAGATTTATCTTATGCCACAATACCTATGAATGGAAGGGAGGTCAAGTTATACAAAGAACCTAGATCAAAACATTGTCATTGATCTCTTTGACCCTAATCAAATGAATTGCTTCTATGATGTAAACCTTGGGAGCTTTAGAATTGATCATTCAAACTCTAAATTGCTAAACACATATCCAATTGCTAGGGATATTTCTCAAAATTAACAAGGAATATGGAAGATGTATTTTTATGGATCCTACAATGGAGAGGGGAATGGAGCTAGGATTATTTTCATTTCACCAAATGGTATAACATTTAAGTACTCATTTCTGCTAACATTTGAATGCACAAATAACATAGCACAGTATGAGGCATTATTGCTAGGTTTAAACATTTCCACAAAGCATGGGATCAAAGTATTAACCATTCTTAGAGATTCAGAATTGGTTGTTTCACAAGTAAGGTCAAAGTATTCTATTAAAAAAAAATATTGAAGAAATACAAAAATGCAGTGTGGGATACTATAGATCTCTTTGATGCATTCTCCATTGACTAGGTGGATAGATCAAAAAAATTAATGGTTGACTTCTTGGTAAATGTGGCCTTTAAAAGGGACCAAATTACCTTAGCAGGTATCTCACAAGTAGAACTCAAGAGTAGACCTGCAATTCTTGACAACGTTTATAATTGGAAGGTCTTCATTGATGACAAAAATTTGATAAAGTTCTTACACTACATTGATCAATATGAAGCTCAAAAAATTGATTTCAATGCATTTGTTGAAGAAGTGGATGGTAAACAAACTATCTTTGGCCAAGAAGTAGTGCAACTCAATACAAATAAGATCCCTAAAGGATTAGTGGCATTATAAAGGGTGTTCAATGGGAGTTACCAAGCAATTATGAAGAAACACCAGTCAGAAAGGAAGACATTGAAGAAATTAATCTTGGAACTAAATTGGCTCCAAAAAAGGTGTATATTGGGAAGACGATAAGCCCTATGATCGAAAAAATGTTAATAACATTGTTGAGAAAATAGAAGCATGATTTTGCATGGTCATATTATGACAAATAATATAGAGAAGATCTATTTCAACATGAAATACCACTTAAGCTTGATGCAAAGCCCTTTAGATAGAAACAAAGGCCAATAAATCCTACTCTAGAACCCAAGATGCATGAAGACCTCATGAAACTCAAAGGAGGTATTATTAAACCCATCACACATTCCACTTGGGTTTCCAATTTGATGCGTGTCCTAGGAAGAAGAATGGAGACATAAGTTACATGTAGATTTTTGAAATTTGAATGTCTCTTCCCTTAAAGACAATTATCCCCTCCCAAACATGGAAGTTATCCTCTAAAGGGTAGCAGGATGCAAGTTCTTGTCCATGATGGATGGGTTTTTGGGTTACAACTAGGTGAAAGTAAAAGAATCATAACAATATAAGACTGTGTTTACTACACCTTGGGGCAAATATGTATATGTAAGGATTCCATTTGGCCTCACTAATTATAGTGCCACCTTTTAGAGAGCTGTGGACATTGGTTTTGATGACATGATTAATACAATAATGGTGGTATATCAAAATGATGTCACAACATATTCTAAGAAAGCAAAAGACTATGTTGAACATCTAGAAAAGATCTTCCTCAAAGCTCTAGAGTATGGTATTTCCTTAAACCCTAAGAAGTTCCATTTTATAGTGACAAAAGGAAAATTGTTGGGCCACATAGTATCCAAGGATGGAGTAAGAATCAATCATAAGAGAGTGGATGCTATAGATAAGAATCATATACCAAAGATGGTAAAAGCCATCTAGTCTTTCTTTGGGAAGATAAAATTTGTAACGAGGTTTATATCAAATTTTGCTAAGATTTTCAATCCCATTTCAAAAATATTCAAGAAGGGTACCAAGATTGATTGGATAGCAGAAGCAATTGATGCATTCATATATATTATAAGGTAAATCAAGGAGGCCACAATGTTGAAATTGCTTGACTTTAGTAAACTATTTCAGATTTTCTCACTTGCATCCTACCACACCATTGCAAGAATGATGTTATAGAAAAATGATGAAGGATATGAGCAACCAATATCATTCTTTATAAAATCCCTTCAAGGAGCAGAACTAAAAATGACATTACAGAGAAGCAGGTGTATACACTTTTCAAAGCTGTGAAGGCCTTCATATCTTATTTGGTAGGTGCTAAAATAATTGCATATGTTCCTAATACTATAGTTAAGGATGCATTTTAATAGACTAAAGTTATAGGGAGAAGATGTAGATGGATTAATAGAATTCAAGAGTTTTACATTAAAATCCAAATCACCAAATTGGTAAGAGGATAGGGGTTGGCTATGCTCATGGCTAAATCCAATCTTGAGGCATCTCAAATCTATAACATAGAGGAGGAAGAAGGTATGATTGTAAGCATAGAGAACACCCCATGGTATACTAATAAAATGTATTATCTCAAAAACTAGAAATTTTCTAAAGACTTAAATTAAAATAAAAAAGAACCTTAAAATTACATGCCTCAAAGAATGTCTTTATGGATGGAGACTTTGTAAGGAAGAAAAGAGATAGAGTGTTTTTTTTGTGCTTAGATGAATCAGAAGAAAACCATGTGTTGAAGGAGATGCATGGGGGAGTTTGTGGAGGACATTTTTTGGCCAATACCACTACCCACAAGATCCTAAGAGCTAGATACTACTAGCCCAAGGTTTTCAATGACTCTTTTACATATGTACAAAAGTGTTAGGTTTGTCAAATATTTTCTTGAAAAATGAAGTATCAAGGAGCACTACCACTTAGACAATTGCAAGTTGAAGCTCTATTTCATCAACGGGGGATTGATTTCATTGAAGAAATACCAGAGAAATCTAGTAGAGGATATAAATGGATTCTAATGAAAACTGACTATTTTAGAAAATGGATAGAAGTCATCACTACAAATCAAGCCACTAGTAAGGTTGTGATAAACATTCTAATGGAGAATATTATCACTAGATTTGGAACACCTATAAGGATAATTATAGATAATGGTATGTGCTTCAAATTAGAAGAGTTTAAAGGGTTTTGTGAGACATATGGAATAAAAATTTCATATGCATCTCCATATCATCCACAAGAAAATGGGAAAGTTGAATCAAGCAACAAGAGTATCCTAAAGATAATTGAAAGGATGCTAGAAAAAAATAAAAAGGATTGGGATTCCAAATTGAGGCTGGCATTCTGGGTAGATAGAATCACAATGAAGAAGTCAATTGGAAAATCACCTTTTGAATTGGTTTATGGGACACAAGCAAGGATGACCATACATAACCTTTTCCTAGTATATAAGTTTATGCTCCAAGAAGACTTGTATGTCCCTAAAACCATAGAAGATAGAATGGAGAAGTTGGTATAATTGGATAAGATTAGAAGCTTGGCCCAGGAGTGTAACAAAAAAAAGTAGTCATAAATGAAGTACTTTGACAAAAAAGGAAAAAGAAATCAAGTTTGGAGTAAATGATATGGTTATATTATGGAATGAGAGATTCCAAGACAAAGGGAAACATGGAAAATTTGAAGCCCTTTGGACAAGACCATTTTTTATTACTGGAAAGGGTGGCGAAGATTCTTACTACCTTCAAAATATGACAGGAGAAGATTAGGAATTGTCAATGCATGGACAATTCTTGAAACACTTTTTTGCTTAAATTATAATATTCCATGCATAGTAGTTTAAGGTTCCCATCCCTCCTCCATCCCATTTAACCACATTGAACCATTTAACCTGTTGGAGCTAAAAAATCCACCTTGGTTTTCAAATGGTTCCATTCTTACTTATCATTCCATTTCCATCATAAACCCTCATTTCCCTTGATCTTCTACTGTATTTGACATTAAACATAAATTTTTGTACATAGCTCATAAAATAAAGCCTTTGATTATCACCTTGAACTAAATTCCCTCCTTAAATCACTTCCTCGCTAGCACAAGGTATGTCACCAAGACAAAGCCATATCGAAGAAAGCTTCACCATAGTCTCCTCGACAATATCAATAAAATTATGATGAAAATTTCAATGAGACCCTCATCCTTCATGGAGACATACTGAAATTTCTCTTCGAGAACCTAGATAGAAATATGTCAAAGGGACCTAGATGCTTATAAGATAAAAGTTAACTTGTCTATCTAAAAAGACATAATAACATCGATACTCTAAGGATACAAGATTCCTTTGCATTCAGGAAATAGAAAAAAATCTCTCAGACATGATATTATTATAAAATAAAAGGAAGAGTACTAGTAGAACCTAGTAAGACAAGTAAAGTGGAAATATCGAAGAGACATCAGTGTGTGAGAGTGAGAAATGAAGAAGTCTCATCGACACCATGAGAACAAGCGAGAGAAATATGTCAAAGATACATAAGAGCATCAAAAAAACATTTATAAAAGTATCTTCATCTTTCTAACAATGGGAACACAACTACAAGCACATATTGTTGATGAGACTAAGGGACATTGAATATAGATAACCATGTGTCTCTTCAACATTTTAAAGACAAAAAAGAGGTCATTTGAAGAAACATTGTTGAAAGGAGGAACATGGATATGTCAAGGAGACATAATCTTATCAGAGAGAAATGTTCACCAGTCCCATCGACATTCAAATATCAAAAGTTCAAGGAAGGTAGAACTTGAAGTCAAACAATGAAACCCCTTTTGTGGGATCGAAGAGAGAAATTCAAATGTCTCTTCAGCATTTTGAAAAGGGATCAAAGACACATTGAAGAAAGAAGAGGACATCCTTGACAATGTAATTAAGGTCTCTTCAACATTATGGAATAATGTCTCACCTGATTGACATGACTAATGAATTCATCGAAGAGAAAACTACCATTAATATTGTTGTTTATTAGAAAGGTGGCACAAGCGCCATTTATGAACAGGAGCTACTTCAAGTGAGCCAAATATTGACATATCTGACTCTTGAGAAATTGAAAGCACTATAGTTGTGGTTGAAAATTGAGGAGGCAAAATTGGAAAATAGCAAGAAGCTTAGGAACCACAACATTCAAGTAAGTTCTCTTGACTCAGTTGAACGTGTTTTATAAAAAATTGCTTGAAGTACTATGCAAGTAGGGTTTTTGAGATTGATAAAACACAAGAAAAACCAAAAGTAAAGAGGAAAAAAATAGAGGCCAAACCATTAGACCAAGACTTAATAGATTAGTGTTCTGGGTCTAGACTAATATCTAGGAGAACAACTCAATTAAATCCTTCATGTGAAATATTGGAAGATAAGCATAAAAATCTTGGAGATATCTGGACTCTGCAGAGGGGCTCTGATCTATTTATATATCATTACAAAAAGAAGTACAAACATAGACCTCTCTCAATTCCATGAAACATGAATTTGGAAAAGCTTGTGATGCCTAATGTGTTTGTCAAAGTGGAACTGGTTAAGGCACTAGCTAAAAACTACAACCCTAAAATGAGGGAAATTTATTCCCACGATGATTCAGAATTTATTATCATAACACGAGATTATATCTGCATGGTTTTCCACCTTGACATATCCATGAAAACATAATTGAGGATAAGTAATATGTTAGAAGAGTATAAGAGAATGGATACAAGTTATAAAAGGTGTAAATTACCTTTACACAAACCCAAGGTCCCAAGAAACCAACTTAGAAGATTCTATAGTGATGAAAGACCCCCATTTCCTATGGATTCATTTGAAGAATACTGCCAATGCACCTACTATTCAGCTTGTCAAGTCCTAGGAATTGATGCTCCTACTAAGATGACTATAGCTCCCATGGTTCTAGCCATAGATATCCAAAGAAAAGATGTTAGGTCCTATGATTATGCAGAATATTTGTCTGAGGTCGCTAATACTTCTCTTATTGCCATTAAGATTAACAATGATGCCATCAGCTTCAAGCACTATTCTCTACTCATGCAAATTATATTATATGATGGACAATCAATGGGAATGTGGGGAGAGGAGTTAAGAATCAAATAGTTGGATAGTGATGAGAACTATAGACCAGTTCAAATGTGGACATCCATATGGGATAGTAGATGTGGGAGGTCCCACTATTTATATTTTGAATAATATATTGTCAAACCTTTGTATAAGTTTCTTGGCCATAATTGTGATTATAGTTTCTCCTCAAAGATATAGATATTCCTCATGCCATAGGAGAAAAACCTTGAGGGAAAGGTAAACCATAATTGGGGGGATTGGTATGCATTTGAGGATTG
This sequence comes from Sequoia sempervirens, assembly GCA_007258455.2. Taxonomy (NCBI): domain Eukaryota; kingdom Viridiplantae; phylum Streptophyta; class Pinopsida; order Cupressales; family Cupressaceae; genus Sequoia; species Sequoia sempervirens. Next base: position 41,640,655 of record VDFB02256132.1, read on the forward strand.
TACTATAATCACAGTATATGGGTTTGAGGCAACTCCATTTTTACTACTTAAGACTATTCCAAATAGGGTTGCATACCTTGAGATTGTAAGGAATCTGGCCTATTCAGCCTTCATGCACCTCAAAATCTATGGAAGAAAAAATTCCATGACTTCTACTCTATGTTTTGGTGACTTTACCATCATTGCTGATTTAGGGTGTGAATCAATTGGCAAAAAAATATATGATTATGGCTTTCCATTGGGAAACAAGAGGGAGAAATTTGACCCAAAACACTTTATTTATGATGCCAAGATCTCATAGAGACTGAAAGGATATGAACATGAATTCTTTGTGGATGACGTTATTAGGAATTGTGATGAAACTCAAGTAATGATGAGGAGGGTTGTTTACAAAAGAATAGTTATGGCCAAGGATTGGACAAGAAACAATAATCCATTAAATGTAGATGCTTTTCATGAAATACAAGATCCTATGGAAAGGATTGAGCAATTGATCCTACATGAAGAAGAATTGACTAAACATGTAACTCTCATAGCTTTTGAAAGAAGAAGAAATACTAGTTCTTGGAAATAGGATGAGAACGTAGTATCTTTAAGTCATTTATCACCACAACCTACTCCATAAGTGAGATTTTTAGCTAACACTCCTATTATTATTGAAGATGACATTGATGAAGAGAACAAGGTTACACAGATCAATATTCCCATTGTTCCCCAATATGAAGTGCTACCAAAGAGGAATGTGATCACCTTTGAGGCTTCTAATGAATTGTCTTATGATGTGAGACATCATGCTAGCCAGGAGTTCATTGCAGATGATACATTATTTTGAAACCCCGAGTTTAAAACCTTAATCTATGAGTACAAAGGAAGAATGGTCAGAGAAAAGCTAAAAGGAACCAACACTAAGCAAGAATTGGATTCCTTGAAAGAACTCTAGTATGAGGTTGATAGAGAAATGGATAATATGGCTCCTGAAAGAGGAACAACACTACTATAAGAAGTCGGGGTCATGCTTGTTCTAGGGTGGGACATCAACTCTACCATAGTGTTTGATAGCTTCTTGAAAATAGAAAATAAGGCCTTGCAATTGATAGATGAGGCCAGTGATAAGATATACCCTGGATCAGGGTATAACCCTAATAACACTACCCTACTGATTTGGGAACTTTAACCACCAGGAAAGAGGCCTTCCCTTATCAATAATCATAATTAGATATTTTGTCACCTTCTAGTATAGAGAGTAGGGGATATAGACCCTATTGAGACTGTTGATATAAATGTGAATGTGGCCAAGTTTACCAAGGCTCAAAATCATAAGCTAGTTAGAGATAATAAGGGGTTGACTAAGGAGAATGGGATGTTGAAGCAAGATGTGATCAATTACAGAGATAGATTTCCTTCCTCCTTAGTACCTTACTCACCACTAATTGAATGAGAAAGAAATCTACTCGAAGCAATGTTTGAACTACCTATTAGAAGCACAAATATGAAATGATTTAGAAAGGGCAAGAGGAATTGAAGAGAAAACTAGAAACTAATATATTTGAAATGACATCAAAAATGGTGTGCAAGAGGTTTTATGATATGATTAGACTTGCTGAAAAAGTATGGGATATCCATGACAAAACATATGCAACTTTTCAAGAACATAATACGTTATGTGATAGAATGAAGGTGGAATTACATATAAAGGAGAAGAAAGTTGATAACAAGAGTATACTTCAAGAACATCAAGAGATTATGAACACACATGATAGTTTCCATAACATACTGACATGATAATTGAGTGACTTTAGTCAATCACTAAGTATGGCTCTAGCAAATTTCTTTGAGGAAACAAACTTAAAAGACTAGGATGTGTGGAAGGATGAGATAGCCTAGTATTTTCCAATAGCTCTTGATGAAATTAATGATGAAGATAAAGTGGTCAAGAAAAGACATGCGTAGCTAGGATGAATCTCTGAACTTGAATATGCAATGAAAGATATCATAAAAAATGAAGAAACTTATGCGAAGATAGGATATATTAGCATGTGTAAAAAAATAATTTATTCTTTGCATGGGTCAAGTAGGGAGTGATAGGGTACCAAACTTTGGCAGTTGTGGATGCATTTTCATGGAGAATGAGCCTTGAATAGGTATTAGATGATCACAAGTGCTTGCTAGAGGCTAATGGATCATAGTGCATCCATTGAAAAATTACTAAAGTTTATGTTTACGTTAATCAAGTTCTTAGTTATCAAATGATGTAACTTTTTGTGAACGGGCTTGTAGCTTGTTGCTTCCCATATAAAAAGGGAATCCAAGGCCCAGTTTTGAGGATCATTCATTATCATCATCATCATTAGTAGTAGATCGATTACATTAGTATAGCACATTCCATTCATCCATTTCCATATCTTTGAAACTTCTTCTATTAATGTATATCATTTGAAGCAATATAATGGAGAAGACTATTTATAATAGGTGATCTATTTCTAGTGTTCAACTGTTTTGTTGATATTCATTCTTACATGTTGTTGTGTTGTGTCTAAAGTGGTTCTCTTAAGTTATTCAAATTTATAAAAAAATTCAAGACACATTTGTTATTGCTGTGTTGTTTTCTTGACTAGGTTTTTGCTGGGGTGAATTAAACCCCTTTTAGATAATTCATTTTAATCGGTTCCTACCAGGGATTAAAATCCTTTTAAACTAGTTATTCTGATTGGTTTCCCTCAAGTTAAGAATTAAAAATCCTTTCATGATATCACTGTGATTTGGGAGAATAACATTGGGATTCATAAAGAAGAGTATAGTAGCTGACAAACCTTCATGTTTGTACATGGTACAAACATCCAAAGTGCCCAACAAGTTAGAGTTAAGATGAGGAGTAGATCTACCTATCTTACATATCTATCTCCATCATTATCATCCACCCCTCAAATCCATTCACCCAATTGTATTAGGAACTAGTCCAATTTAGTACATTTTATACAAACTCCAATTATAGACTTGATTCTCAAAACATATACAATAGGAATTAATCATTAGATTTTCATCTATTTCACTCCAACGTTCCATTGTGAATAGATTTCCTATATTAAAAATAACATTTATAACCTTCAAATATACCTTATCATTTAGGTACACTCGCCCTAGTTTAGCAGAGCCTAAAGAGCATTGGCTTAGCAATCATATTCACCCTGTTCGTTATCCAAAAATGTACTAAGAGACTAGCACCCTCTTAAGGTTCAAAACCTACGTTTTTGAGACCTAAAAAACCTAAATGATGCTAACAGTGGATTTTTGGTTGTTGTGTAAGTACTTCATTTTGACTCCCACAATACATAGTTATTGTTTTTGTATTGTTGATATTTGATGTTGGTCTTAAATAGTGTCTTCTTACTATCATATTTTCCAAGTATATTCATCTTTTACCAATTACTCTATTGAAGGTGTTGATGCTAATATAGATGGTGTTGTCTTGACTGAAGTAATAGTTTAAGAAGGTTACCCAAATTAATAATTTAATTCATATAAGATGCATCCAATAATATTTGATGTAGTGCAATTTGTTGCAAGTTGGGGACTATGGAGAATAAAGGTACTAAGCATCTAGTAAATACAAACATTTCAACTATATATGAGAATAAAATAATAGACCAAAGAATAAAATTTGTATCATTATTAAAGCATCCCAATCAAATTTTACTTTACACTTGCTAATTGTATTTTCTTGAGAGTTTCTAAAGCCTTTTCAAAAAATTGATTTTGTGCATATCCTACAATCATTTCATTCCATGAGATGACCTTTCTTTGAGGCATTTTGCAAAATAGATCACATGCCTTGTCAATGCTTACACATTTTGCATACATGTCTACCAAGGTAGTGGAAACTACAACATCTAACAAAGCATCATCCCCACATTCCCATGCACATTAAAAATTTCCTTCATAGGGATGTGGGGAGAGCCCACCATCCCACACCCTCATGCCCTAGCTCCTTACAGGGCTTCAGGGGAGCCTAGACTACAATCACACAAAATTTCCTTCATAGGAGATAAGTAGGTGAGGCAAATATCACACCAAATTAAATACCCAATAGATATCTTCCCTAATTTTCTACCACCCCGCGACGATGACTGGAGAGGCTAGCAAGTGTGTGGGATCAATGTCCATACCCTATTCCAAAGCTCCCATTTTGGCACAACTAGGGAGGATGCTAGCAAAGGTTGTCGAATTTGGCTTTACACTTGCAAATTGCATTTTGTTGAAAGTTTCTAAAGCCTTTTCAAAAAATCCATTTTGTGCATATCCCGCAATCATTGCATTCCATGAGACCACATTTCATTGAGGATTTTTTTCAAATAGTTCACTTTCTTTTTCTGTTTCCACATTTTGCATACATGTCTACTAGGGAAGTTGCCACTACAACATCTAAAAAATCTATCCTTTATGCTTTGATGGATTTATATACCCTATTGCTAAGCTCCCATTTTTTCACAAGTTGGTAGGATGCTGGCAAAGGTTGTAGAATTTGGCTATAGAACTGCTAATTGCATTTTCTTGAAAGTTTTGAAAGCCCTTTCAACAAATCCATTTTGTGAATATCCTATTAAGCTATGAGAGATCTTTTGTAAGATTTATTTAGTAGATATTTTTTTATGATCTTGTCTATCAATTCCAACAATTGTTAGTTTTTTATTGATAATGTTCTATAGATTTTTCATTATGGTCTAACTAGGAAAACTTAAAAAAATCATTGATCGAGTACTAAAAACTGTATTTTTTCTTTGCAGGTCCTCTCTTTGTTGTTTGTAATAATCCTTCATATCATGGTTTCACCCACAAGGAATGATTATGATAGTGATATGATTGTACAAGAATAAGAGGACCTTCTCAAAAGAAAGTGATAGTCATTTGAGGCTAAGCAACACTTAAAGACCCATTGATGATAGGGTTACAATGAGATCCATAAGTAGAAGACATTGGGACATTTGAAACAATATAGTGAGAAGAGTGTGAAGAGATTGGATATTTTCAATCTAACCTAGAAACTCAAAGTGAAGGTCCTAATCAAATGGAATCATGGAAATGACAGTGTTTCCAAAACAAGTATGACCATGCTAGAAGCACTCCTCAAACTTGAGTGAATATGTTTGCAAATGAGGATGTATGACAATGAGGATTGAAAGGATAGTTTGTAAAAGAGCTTCCAACTATGCATGAAGAAAACCTACAAGTGACTATCAAGGGGTAAAGATTCATGTAAAAGACAATGATCATGCAAACATTAAAAGATAATCTTATATTCAATGAGAACTATGAAAAGGTTACAATATTGTCAGTGTCTCAAGAGGCATTTAAAGGGGTAAGGAGACAACCTTCTAGTATGAATTTGGCAGTGCCAAATCTCATGATAGTCAAGAGCCTTCATGTTAGATGCATGAACACTTATGAGAGTACCATAGAGTTGGTACAAGTGAGCAACAAAAAGGTTGGGGGTTATCATGAGCTATCTACCAAGATAGATATTTTGCAATAGTAGTATCACAATGGCATGTTGATTTCTATATTAGAGATAAGGACAATTTATTGCTACAGGTAACAATTCACAGTGGCAGCTTGTGAACTAGAGCAAGTTGGGTGCATGTAATGCCCCATGTTAACCCCAAAGGACAACAAAACACCGCACTTTTTTTTTGTTTTGTTTGAAAGTGAAACATTGTATAAGATGGAAATGTACAATCTTAACATGAAAAGCAATTATGCATTTGCAAAGTTATCTACGTCCTTTGGGGTACATGGAATGGTCATTACAAACACTAAACTTTTATCCAAATGAAAGTGAAAGAGAAACATAAGGATAACATACATTCATCCATAATTATAAGAGAGATACAATATCTTATTGTGATTCAATTCATAGTTTCATGTTACAATTGTGGAGCATATTTCCACAGATACAACACATCAAAGATACAATGGAACATTCAATAGAGCTTCCCTTATATCATCAGGAAGAATACATTGAGTACATAAATGAGGTTTATGGTACAAAAGGAAGGAAATTCTTCATCCAAGCAAAACTCTGGAATTCTGCATTCGCATCTATCTCACGAACACATCCTAGGAACCCAATGGGTGCATAGCACATTCCACCCGACCATGTGGACCCGAAGGTCCACCCCCCGTGCTAGGAAATGACAAGAAAGGGTCCACATCCAACAAGATCAAGTAAACAAGACTAACATCAACACTGACATAGAACAACATCCCAAAGTACATCAACAAGTACCTCGACAAGTACATCAACAAGTACATCAAGTAGTATATCAACAAGTGCATCAACAAGTACATCGACATGTACATCAACAAGTACATCAATAAGTACATCAACAAGTACATCAACAAGTACATCAACAAGTACATCGACAAGTACATCAACAAGTACATCAATAAGTACATCAACACTTCTAGAGGCTATCAAACAAAGAAGGGTAAATGGATACTGCGGGAGAGTGTCATCACATGGCCTTACATGGATTATCCAGGAAACCTATCACAAGGTACCGCCTCCATCTATGGTTATCCAGGCATCCTATCTCAAGGCACTGCTCCATAGGGTGACTCATGTGGGACCACTTACCTTTTGTGAGGACAAGGCAATGATCTTACCAACCAGGTCTTCTCATCCCATCCTTAGTCTGTGAAAGCACTAATGGTATGGGTGAGGCACATCATTAATCTTGTTTAATGTTTTGGCTACACAAACCCACTAGTTTATTAATTATATTATCACTTGTTTAGGAACTCTTCCATGGGTTACTCTAACAGCCCCTTTGTGCGTCGGGCCCCATGAAGAGCCACCCTCCCCAATAGTTCCACAACAAAGCTCACAACTACAAGGGGTGTACCAAACATAAAAGCCATAAAATGAAAACACATGCGAGGCATGTACCATCTCGCTCATAATCACCACCAAAATGCAAGGAAATCATGGAACAAGGTACACCCACGAGCTCAAAATAAAATCACAATCAATGGAATCCAAAGGTCCATTCACGAGAATATTCAACACACATAAAAGGTTCCCATCGCCTCTGGAAGTCTAACAACATATCACCCATGGCTATCAAAAGGAAGTAACTTAAACATTTGGGTTCCCATCATATCCAAAATATATCTAGACATAAAATTACCCAAAAAGTGAAATAAAACAAGAGGGAAATATGAACAACAAGGAATCACTAGTATGCATAAAGAATCAATTCCAAAGAGTACTCAGGGTAAATAAATAACTATCTAACATGTTCAAGATAACTATAAGTTTCCATTCCCTTAAGCGTATACACAATTCAATTCTACTAAAGATAATGTAGAGAATAATTAATTAATTAACTATAATTAAATTTATTTCCACCATAAAACCCTTTAATTAAATACGCACTATGAACTCTACATATGAGAGCTATCAAATCTACTTTAATTTAAAATAATTAAAATTTAATAATAAATTTAATTCAGATGCAACATATTTGTTTTAAACAAATAAATTTCAGCTAAATCTATTAGTAAAAGAATTTGTAAACAATTTTAACTTTAGATAACCTGCAAATAAAACTAATTTTAAATGCACTAGCCCAATATTCATGGCATACATTTTAACTGCCTGCCATATCCATAAATACAAATAACCTAACTTAGTAAAAACATGCATTTATTACATGATATTATAAATTCATGAATTAATTAACTCTACAAAGATTTAAATGTATATACATAAACTATGAGTAAAATTTTAATTTAAAGAAAGACAAATTTTACCATTTAAACAGGATAATTCAAACAACCTACTTCACATTAAATAATATTTATATTCAATGGATAAAATTAATCTGATATTTAGTTTCCTACTAGCACTTTAATCTAAAGAAATTTGAGATAAAGATACAACCCAATAGACGAAAATTCATGATGATAATTTACCTTGAGAATTGCAAGAAAGTGAATTTGTAATTTACCTTAATAGTGAATAATAACTACCTATTAAACTCAAATGATCATATGTTTATCTTTAAATCAAAATTTAAAATTATCAATATGAATATTAATATTCAGCGATTGACAAATTCAATTTAACAAAGGATGTGATAGGGTAACATTCTTTTTCCAATATAAGCTAATAAATTCATTTATCTATGTTGAATATTAATATAAATAACTTAACTGAGTATAAGGAATTAAATTTTGCTATAGAAATTATTTACTGGCTCATCCGGAAAAATAAAAATAAAATTACCAAGTTATATTACCTGATTATTTGCCTATCAATACTTCCATTATAAAATAGAATTAAATCAAGGATCCGTAATTATATTTTCATACACAGAAATAAACATACACCTATATATAGGTATATGAGTGACATAGACATACAGATACATACATATATATGAGCTTACGTAAAAAAAATTTACATACAATTAACCTTAAATCTTAACATTGGAAATATTTTAACAGATATACATTTATATCAACATAAACATTATATGTAACATATATATATATATATATATATATATATATATATTAATTAAGTCCCTCCCCTTACTCTTAAAATTCTATTTAATAAAATACTTTTAAATATACTTAATTGCCTCCTTAAATCCTCTTAACTATTGATTCAATAATCTGTCTTTTATTAAATCCCCCTCTTTCTTTTACTCTGTCCCTTTTAAGAGTAGAGGTTTTAACAAACTATAAAGTGAATGCATGGTTTTCTTAAAGAAAATAATCATTTCTATTAAATATGGAAAGGATGATAAAAAAAAGAATATCTACACAGTAAAAACAAAACAATTCTGGTAGACAATAAGCATAGCAACTAGCATGGAGAAGGCGCATCAAAAACTGGCAGAATACCTCAAAGAAATGTGATCTCCAAAAATGCAATGATTGCAGGATAAGTACAAGAAGACGTTTTTGGGTTTCAAAATTTTGTAGTTGCAGACAGGTAACTCCAAAACACAGATTTATTCATTGTTCCCTGCTGACACTAAGGTTGCTAAGGATTAAGGGCCAGAAAAAGCAACTGGGTTAGCTCTAGTGTATGCACTAATGTTGCATACTCATATAACGATGATGATGATAAAGAGAAAATGCAAATAAAACAAAAGATGCTAAGGCTGAGTTCAATGAAAGAAAACAGGCATCTCAAGGAATACAAATATCAAGTTAAAACTTTGCAACTTCCAGAGCTACGGCTGAGACAGATTGACCATGGCAACATAGATTATTTAAAATTCTACAGCCTCCTAAGTTCAAGTGTTGCTACTGTGAAGGACAACAATGGAACCAAAGAGATTATTTAAGCCTCTGCAACATTCTATTCTCAAGTACAATAGGTGTGACGGATTGGCAAACTATCAGGGAGATTATACATCAATAGAGAAATACCCAAACACCACTGGTAAAAGCAATAAAAGGGTTTTCCACCATCGAGTGAAAAGGGTCTAAATTAAAATGGTACCTTGGCCATATTTTATTTTAAGTGTTGCAACTGCGATAGGTTGACAATAAAATCAAGAACATTATTTAAACTTTTAATTTGCTATTTGTTTAAGTGTTGCAGCTGAAAACGGTTGACAATGGAATAAGAGAGATTATCAATTTACCCTGGAGTAATCTCCATGAACCTTTAACCTAAACAAGACCATATATATTTATTAATTGCACAAAGATTGGAGAAATACGGAAACACATTCATCAAATGCAGCCAAGTTAGAAGTAGAAAATTTTATTTTACGGTGAAAGAAGAAAACCCCCTAGAATCTAGGCGGGGTTAATTCAGTGGCAAAAAAATAATTGCATTAAGAAGTTAAACTTTTATTGACTAAAGTTTAAAATATGGAATTCAACAATTAAAAACTAAAATTCACTAACCTGGATTTGGCAGTCTGTGACAAAATCTTCCCTTCTGTAAAATTTCTCTTCACCCTCTGTGTTTTCCGTAACTCCCCTTCTTCTCTATTTTCTCTTTTTTAAAATTCAAGACATTCTTTCCAATCTCGATGAGCAAGGTACAGGTGTCCATCAACACAGTTTTCAATTTTACACCCAACACTTAATATTTACCTTGTTTAACACTTGGAGAAATTTTGTAAATCAAGAAATCTACCTCTCTAATCTTTATTGCCGTGAAAGGTTTACAAGTTAGCTTCAATATTTTAATTATATCATGCTTTCCTCGATTTTACCCAAGACTGAGTTGATCTGCGATAAATCATGCTGACCCAACTTAATAAAATATCGAGTGGGTAAAACTTTTAACTATTAAATATATGAATGTTTATATAATTATTATTTACTATTTTATTTATTTATTTTTATTATTGTTTTATTATTTTATTTATTTTTAATAAATCCTTCACTTTAGATGTAATATTTTATTACATCCCTCTAATAATTTAAATTTAAATTTAAAGTTTATCAAATGATTTAAATTTAAACTTTAAACTTTAAATATCCATCATTTTAAAATACAAATTTGTATTTCATTTGCGTTTCAATATAATTATAACCTTAACATTAATTCAATATTTTTAATTATTAAGATTCCCTTAATAATTTAATAATTTAATTTATTACTATAATTAAACCCATATTATAAAAATGAACTATGAAGCTCCAAAACAAGGACCAAATGAACATAGCAACGACTATGCCTGATACTAGAAACACATTAATTACCAATAATGATACACATCCAAATAACATGGTAAACACATCAAGAATTACGACTTGAAACAATCAACATGAAATAGTACAATACCATAACGGGACGAAATACTGACGGATGACAGACACAGATAGGGACACTTCCTTGTCAAATCCTTAAACCATGTCATAACCATTGGGTATTTTGGGCACGCTCAGACTCGACGATGTGGGTGGAGTCGGTGCTCGGTACCTACAGTCTTGCATAAAAACAAGTGTTGGAACAACATATATATATCCAATGTCAAACACATTGTGAGAGAGAATTGTGGTGTGGCAGGGCGCTCACGAATGAGCAATGCAACACCGTCCCCCTCACCTGAGCATCAACATCAACACATTGTCATACATATCAAGAAATGAGCATTACACAATTTTCATAACCAAACATATAGAAAAAATAGGTAAAGACGACACCATGTATCATTATATTATCAACATCATATGTTAGTATCATGTGCATCCAAGCAAAACACATAAGCTCAAATAGGAAAAACAATCACCCATGTAATCTTGAGTCTACAACAAATGTAAACAGAATCCACATAGTAACAAAAGAGAATAGTATCATGAGGGGCACTACGATTGCATGAGATGCGATCTCAACAGAGATGACAATGTGATCTTGAACTAGGTCAATGAGCTTCATGGGACAATCATGGATTTGTGAAGAAGACATCTATGAATTTCTTTGTTCTTCTATGCTATGATACTCAAAAAATCAATTTCTTTCTCATTCTTTGAGCTACGTATTGTAACCATGAAGGTTTTTTTAGCAAAGATAAAGCATTATAACTTATTTTCAGATTTGTAAGCTATTTGTAAGAATTTTTATCAATAAAACAAGTTGTTCTTACCTTCTCAAAGTTGTTTCATTGTGCAAGCTTCAAAATATAATACTAAATATACTAATGACTAAATGCAAGCTTCAAAATGACTAAATATACTACTAATTGACATCAATTAATAATTAAACCTCAAAAGCATTTTCCCATTTCAAGCACTTTTAGGAAGAAATTAGTTGTGAAATTTTTTTTTAAATAAACTACGGATTGACTAAATATACTATCAACTGACAAAAATCAGTGAATAAATATGACTAAATATACTACTAGTTGATAAAATCAGTGAATAAATATGACTAAATATATGACCAAATTGATCAAATGACTAAATAAATTATTGACAATGAACTACTAATGCTCACGTGACCAAGCTCAATGAATAATATGACTAAATATATGACTAAATCAATGACTAAATTAACAACTAAATATACTACCAAATTGATCAATCAAAACAACCAATAAATGACTAAAAATGGTTTAGTCATCAATCTGGTCGTGTTATATATGACTGGAAATAGGCTACTAATGGTCACATGACCAATTTTAGTCATTTATAAGCAATTTTTAGTAGTTTTTTTAGTCATATATTGTTACTTTTGTACTAGTGTATTGACTCTATGTAAATGGTACTCCTGAATCATGAAGTCTGAAAGATTTAAGGCTTTTAGGATTTGGGTGTTGGGTCTATCATTTATGATTTATTATTTAATAATTTAGCATGTGGCAAGACAAATCCTTGAATCCCAAAGATCATTATTTTGTAACTTCGTTGATCTTTCAAAAATCCTTTAAGAGTTTGTTTTCTAAATCCATTCATTTTACTAATGAAAACATGACTTTGTCATGGTTACAAGGATGAGGTGTTAGAAATCCTTAATACCCAATACATTCTTGACAACGTTCTTTTCTTAAGTGACATTCTTGACACGTGAAGTCCAAAAGGCATTTCAAAGTTTGACATTTGGAGCTTCGCTATACTTTATATTAGTTTCTTTTGTGAAATCAGTAAGCAAAAACTCTGATACTTGAACCCCGATAGGGACCTTAAGCTTTAATCATGCTAAGGAAAATACAAACCTTAGTGGGTTGAGATGTGGTGTGGATAAGTCAGGGGTCAAGCTGACAAGGAAGGTATACCCTTTATGGGAAGCCTAATGCTCAACCCCTAAAAATAAATAAAGAAAAAAAAACAAAGGAATTAAGGAAAAAAGAAAAAGGGAAGGGAAGGGAAGAATTTATTTTTGGCTTTCCCTTCCCTTCCCTTTTTCTTCTTTCCTTTTCCTTTGTTTTTCCTTTTCTCCTTTCTCTATTTGTTTTTAGAGGTCAAGCATCAGGCTTCCAAAAAATACTTTCCTTTCCGAACTGACTCACAATTCTCCTCATGTCTCAGCCCAATAAGGTTTTTCCTTGCCTTAGCATGTTAAAACTTAAGGTCCCTATTAGATTAGGTATTAGAGTTTTCATACCGATTTAACAAAACAAACTAAGAAAAGTATAGTGAAGCTCGAACCTTAAATTTTGAAATGTCCTCTGAACTTCACATGTCAAGAATATCACTTAAGAAAAGAACATTGTCAAGAATGTATCGAGTATTAAGGATCTCTGACACCTGATCCTCATAACCATGACAATTTCATCTCTTCCTTAGTAAAATGAATGGTTTTAGAAAACACACTCTTAAATTACTTTTGAAAGATCAATCAAGTTGTAAAATAATGATCTTTTTGTTGTGGGGATTTTTCTTACCACATGCTAAACTCTAAAATAATAAATGATAGATGGTAGAGCCGACACTCAACTCCTGATAGCTTAAATCTTTCAAACTTTGTGAGTTAGGAGTACCATTTACATAGTGTCGATTCCAATAGGGAAAGGGGTAAAGGGGATCTTTGTTCCTAGATACCTGATCAAATACAAATATCCCTTTGAGAGATCACTGGCAAGTAAAGGATACATGGATACATGATACCCTTGATTATACTAGTAAAAACTTAGCCAAAAATGTCTTCCTTTGCATCATCTTCCTAACACTAGTTATCATTACCCATTTATTTTAGAAGTGTAAAGGGTAAGGGTTATCCCTAAATCCTAACATCAAGGAATTATTTTTTGCTTTTAATTGTTATAAAGAATGGATGCATCTTCTATGTTCAAATGCTAAGGTTTAAAATATAAAGTGAGGTTGATTAATAGTCAACAATTTGGTGCAAGGAATAAATCAAAAAATTAAATTATGATCCTCAAAGTCCTTTTAGACTTCATAGGTCAGAGATACCGCTTAACCAATACCATTTCCAAGAAGGTAAAGTGTAAAGGAAATCTCTGATCATATCCTCAAAGAGACTTTAGTAATAAAAAGGGTAGAGGATATCTCCAATATTCAATACCTGAGAGTTTGTGAATATTAGCAAAGGAAATTCATTATATGAGTAGTGGGTATGAGGATCCCCATTCCTTGATACCCAAAGATGGTAAAATTGAAATAATCTAGTGTTTTAAGTTTGTATGTTGATTGTAAGATGTTAGGGGTAGGCTCAAGGCCCAAACCCTAAACATTCACACGATCTTCAACCTTCTTTTGATGAATAATTAGTTTAGAAATATGGAATGTATCTTGATCAATATAACTTGTTTTCTTAAGATTTTATTTCCTTTAAGATAAGTGAATCGTAACAAATCTTCTTTTTTTAAGTGTAGGAGATATGCCACCAATGGATTTTACAAAGAATAAAGGAAACATCGATGAAGGATCTCCTAAAAGATACCATAATTGTAAGGGGAGGTTATACAAGTGGGAATTAATAAAATGATGTTGGATATGGAATGTTTTTAGATCCCCAACATTTCAAGGGCATGGGTGCTTGAAATGTTGTGGGCACCGCTTCTAAAGATAACGAGTTCTCTTTTTCAGTTCAATACTAGATTAGAAGATGTTAAAGATAGGTGTGATAATTTTGATGATAATAGAGCATATATCATGCATCAAAGGAAAAATATGATAGAATTATGAAGCTTCTTGTGGAGTTTAGTTACATACTTTAGTTTATTTTTTCTATTATTTCATCCATTCCTTAAATTTAGTAAAAAGACTTGACTATAATTGGGGTGCACAGTTCAGTTCTATTTCATTCTAAAGTTTTAATTTTCAGTTTTCTTTTAATTAAAAACTCAAGCATTGGAGGTACTTCCAGTGAGTTTTTTATTAGATCCACATTTTTAGGAATTTGGATTTCTATTTAACTTTGGTTGTAGATCATTTCTAAGGATCTGATTTTTGATGTAATTTTTTGCAATTAAATAGTACAATCTCAATGTGGAATTGCCTACTAACTTTATGAATTATTGATTCAATCAAAGGGTTATGCATGTTGCATGAATCTTGATTTGGTATCATGGTGATGGTATGAACATTTTATTTCATTCTAAATTATCAAATTAGTAAGATTTCATTGGTAATTGTGGACTTGAGTAGGATTTTGTCTTAGATTTGTGTGTGCTTGATGGTGCTCTACTTGTATGAAATCTAAAAATATTATGTGGTGACTTATTTATTTTAAATATTACATTGCTATTATGGGTAAATGTGTGAAATACTATTTGTTGTAATTGTGGTTTGGAAATCTCTCTTGTATAGAAATGATGAATGAAATGTTTCTTGCCATTGGCCAATTATTTTAAATTTCATTTACATTGCTTCTTGTTACCCTTTCTATCTTTTGACCTTTAATTAAAATCTAGTCTGGAATTATTGAAAGAGCATCAAATTATCGTAAATATGCTATAGATCTAAACATGCAATATATTTATTAAATTCTTAGATCTATTATTTTAAGTTGCACATTATTTTCAAGTTAAAATATAGATCCCCTCATGAAATAACATTTTATCTTTACAATTGTCCTATCCACATGGTCATGACCTAACAAAAAGGAAACTTGGAGTAGTCTTGCTACTTTTCAAGAGGGGCAATAAACCCTTATTGCCTAGCACATTGTAAGTGATTAAAACCACCATCAAAAGAATTGGAGCTAGAAGGAGGGCCCAAAAAAATTCTACGTTAAATGCACAGTTTGAGTGAGTTAGATCTTAGGGAAATTCAACTCTGACGGGTAGCCCTTTGTGTATACTGTGGATTTTTCATGAAATTCCTTATCACACACACAATAGGATTTTGATTTAGATAATGTTAAGATATGTAAGGATTTATTAAATTTTCTCAAAGTTAAGCATGAGGATATCATTTTTCATTTGTTCATCAAAACATTTCAAGGTGCAACATGGAAATGGTATGTTAATATTCCACAAAATTCTATCTTTTCATAGAGAAAATTATAAATTTTATTCTTGGTTCAATTTGATCCTTATGTGGGTGCATAATACCTATCATTTCAATTTTCATCTATGAATTGAACACCATAAGAATCAATTTATTAGTTCAATCACATGTTCATGTTTATGTATCAACAAGTTCAAGCTTTGAATTTGGTTATTAACAATTTTATGTTAAGAGAACATTATTATTGGTGTTTAGGTGCTTTATTAGCAGAGAAGATTATATTTTTTGGTGAGGTTACCACCCTACATGATGCATTTAAAAAAGGTCTCTTACTAGAACAATATAGACATGATGTTGCTAGAAATGTGAGTCACCAAAATGAGAATTATAATGCTCTTGTGCTTGCGAGTTTCCAAACTTTGTAGCCTCATATCAATTTACCCATTGTGCTTACCCAAATGAAATCATTTCCACTAAGAAGCTACAACATTCCAAATTTTCCAAGCATCTCATTTTCTAACACTTCAAATTAGGTTAGTCTCATACAAGACCAATATGGTAGTTAAGATTTACAAAAGAAGACCATGGAGGCAAGTGTTTCACCAATTAATGAAGTTTTTATGACATTACCCTCTACTTTTAGTCATACTTTGAAATATGATACATTAAATAATGATGAAATTATAAGAAAAGAATTAGATGAATAGTTATATCATTTTGATGGGATCTAGGAAAATTCACCGCCAGCAATTCACCATCGAAAAATTCACCACCAACAATTCACCGTGGGAAAATTCACCGCCATGACAAATTCACCTCAAGGAAAATTCACCACTAGCAATTCACGGTTGTGGAAAATTCATCGCATTAAAGGTTTGTGATTAATTTTCCATGGCAGTGAATTGTTGGTGGTGAATTTTCCTTGAGGTGAATTTGTCATGGTGGTGAATTTTTCTTGCAATGAATTGTTGGCGGTGAATTTGATAGCAATGAATTGTTGGCGATGAATTTTCTTGATGCCATTTTGATGGTTTGTTTGAAAAAGAGTCTAAAATAGATTTGAAATATAGGTGTAATGAAAAGATCAAACTAGAGTATAATTTAGTTTAAGATGTTAGTACTAATGACAACATTGAAGGAGGTGAAGCATTAACACAGGATTGTTGCAATGAGAAATCATCGAATAAAGAGTTTTCTTCCAATGCTTTGAGTGATTCTTCTAAGAAAGATGTAAAGCAATATGATGAAGGTACAACAAGTCATGATTTATTCAAGGTAAATTTACCATTTATGTAAAATCAATTAAATGTGAAATTGGAGGAATTAGGTGCTCCAAGACTGTCAGAATCCACTATGAGAAATGGATGTAGGATACATTGGAAAGATCAAAATTGTGAGATAGATTTCTACATTTATAGGTTGGAAGGATGGATTTATATTTGAAGTACTTGATCACTATCGAAGAGGTGCTCATTCCAATAGAAGATCTAGGAGGATCTAGAAGACCTCAAAAATTTGCAATCCTGAAATTCGATGAAAGTATCACCATTATGTAGAGCTCACTGATATGGTCCCGATGCAACATGAATCATGTCAAAAGGTGTTCATATGCAAAATTTATGCTCAATAAAAGTTAAGAAGGATTAGGGATTCTAGATGAAGACTCTAAGCCAAAAAAATTGATCATCTCCAAAGGAGACAAGAATGACACCAAGTCAAAGAGCTCATTACGATGATTTTGACACCACTTGAATCATGTCAAATAGAGTCTGTATGAGTGAGATATGGACAGTCAAAGTTGTCAAAAAAAGATGGGTTGACCAAGTATAGGTGTTGATGTTAGCATGAAACATGGCCATACGGATGTTGATGTGGCATCATTAGGGCAGGACATGTGGAATACGTATGCTGACATGGCATGATATGGTAGGTCAGTGATGTGACACATGGATGATGAGGACCAATTATGTTTTGACATGTGGCATTGGTTGACGAATCAAGTAGTGCCACATGGCACCCCTATGGCATTCTCCAATCATGGATATATCAAATTTTTTAGGAAAAAATGGTTGTGGGGGGGGAACACTTGAACTCCCCATTATTATGTTCAAGCTCCACCGGTAAGCCATTCGCTAACTTCAACACTATATGGGGAATCATTTTTATTTAAACCATGATCAAGGAAATTCTGAGTTAAACGAGAAGGCTGACGGTTGGAACTGCCAACCTCCCCTTCCCATGAAACACTCCCAACCGCTAAGCTAAGTGGTTTCCTCGAGAATATGTCGGGGCCAAATGTTTTTATAAGGAAATATTCAGCCATGATCTTAAACAAAGGGCTTGGGCTTATCCCAAGCCTCTTTGTATTGAACGGTTAAAACAAGGTATGGAGGAAATTAAGGGGCTCCATTAAAAAACCCATAAGCACAATTTTTTTAAAAAGATTTTTATTTGATTGAAGGGCTTAATATAGGTAATATGGGAAATATTTTTTTTACCCCTATATAGAATGTAAAAGTGTATATAAGGCGGAATTTTTAGCTTGTAAGGGAAATTGTTTTTGGAGTAATTTAGGCAAAGTAATTTTGGAGATTGATGTAAACACAAAGACTTTATATTTTGTATTTCTTTAAGTGTAATTAGGAGTTTAAGGCATTTGAAGCCTGCCCCATGGACAAAAGTAAAGGAGAATACATAAGAGTCTTTAGGTGTTGAGAGGGGACTGTGAGAGGATTTTATTTTGTAGGTCTGGTGCATTTTTTATGTAATAAGGAGAATTGAAGCTTGATATCATTAATAAAGTGGTCCTGCATTGAGAAGTGGACCCAAGACATAGCCCAAACACATGGGTGAACTTTGTTAACAAACTTCTTATCGTCTCTTTATTCTGTCTTGTTATTTTCAACTTTAATTCCTTCTTTGATTTTTAATTATGACATTTAAGTAATTAGTTAATGTTGTTATGTTGTGTAATGGATTAAGTGAACTCAATTCTATAATTTCAATGGTTAAATAAAAATAATCACACAATTCTATTTGCAATCGGGAAAAATTGTAATTAAGGTTAAGTACAAGTATTTTTTAAACCTTTAATTAAAAATTAGAAGATCATTGGAATAGTCATCTACTGGATGCAAAAGAAGGTTAAGAGGCTATCCTAGAAATCAAATCATTTCAACATGGAAAGGAAAATAAAATAGAGAAGTATCTTCCCAATTTTCATACTTTGCATTTGAATGAGTTGTTAGAAGGAAATTCTTGTTATGAATTGGATGTTGATTCTAACATCCTTATTAATGATATGCATGGGAACGATATGAACAATGCTATATCTCATGAGGGAGAAGTTTCATAGACTTCACAAATTAAAAATTAAGATGATTTGCAACTCAGTTCATTTGAGGAGACCGAATGGATCTTTGATCTCGTATTTGAGTTGAATACAATAGTGTTGGCTCATGGGTATTTGATTGGATAACAAAGCTTGCTTTATGTGATTCCTATAGGATTCATCCTTTTTGTTCACATTTTGAGGTAATTTGTTATAATTTCTTGTTATCCTGGGAGATCACCATGTTAGGTAAGGTGGAAGTTAAACAAATTACTTTAAAGGTTTAGGAAGATAATGATTTAACTGATGATATATACACTTTGGAAGATATTATTGAAGTTGATGGCCCCATCAAAATTAATCACACTAGTTTACTGCTTGAGACTAGTGATGATAATGATAAGGATGTGCATGGATTTTTTTAACCTTATTTTGATACCTTGAATGGCCATGGTCCATCATTAATGGATGTTGTTTCTTTTGATGTACAAGTACTAGAGTGGAATGGAGTGGTGTATCATGAGATGAGACCTCAAGAAGATAAAATTGTGTAGCATGAGAATTCTTTTGCAACTAGAAGTCTTCTAAATTAGGTGGCATATTTTCATTATCCTTTGTATTTTGATGATTTTCAATTTAATTATAACACAAGGGAAAATAAGTCATGTATGTAGATCAATCATAACAAAGGAGAAAATCTAAATCTTCTAGATTTTCAAGCTTTGTATTCTTAGAATGAGCTTATTCTACTTGAACTTTATTTTTTCAAGTATAAATGTCAACTGGCTAGGCTTAGAACTTTACCTAGTAACTTTTAGCCTGCTATTTTCCTAGCTCTTCTATGAAAATTTGTAGCCATATCATTTCCTTTGCTATCTCTATTGCAACAACTACTCTTCCTCTGTGTTGGATAAAGCAACCACCTTTTGCAACTAAGAAATCCAACTCACTACTATCCCACCAACTATAAATACATAACCTATGGTACTCCACCTAGTATCTATATCCCCTGCCAAATCTAAGTCAACATGGCCTTTTAAATCATTATTAGAGCCCCCAAAACATAAACATTTATTGGATGCACCTCTCAAATACCTAAGAATCCATTTTACTACATTCCAATGCTCAACTCTAGGATTACTCATATACTTACTAACAACTCCTATGACATGTGCAATATTCAGTCTTGTGCATACCATGGCTTACATTAAACTTCCTATAGATGAAGCATATGATACCTTTGACATTTTTTCTTCCTCCTCTTGTGTCTTTGGACACATATCCTTAGTCAATTTGACATGATTGGGAAAAGGTGTGTTGACATTGCATTCTCCATATGAAATCTTTGCAACACCTTCTCAACATAATCAGCCTGAGATAAAAACATTTTTTTTTCCTATCTCTTGTAATCTTCATACCAAGGTTTTGTTTTGAAGCCCCCAAATCCTTTATAGTAAATTAATTAGCTAACTATTGTTTTAACTCCTTTATGTGATCCATGTTAGACCCCGCTACAAAATATCATCAACATATAAACATAAAATAATGTAGCTATCATCATCTAACCTCTTAAAGTAAACACAATGGTTTGAATTACACTGGTTGTAGCCTTGCTCTGCCATAAAACTATAAAATTTAATATACCAATGTTGAGGTGCTTGCTTCAAGCCATATAAACTTTTCTTAAATCTACACACTAATTTCTCCTTACCTTTGACCTCAAATCCTTATGGTTGTTCCATTTATATTTCTTCTTCCAAATCACCATGGAGAAAGGCTATTTTAACATTAAGCTATTCTAAATGAAAATCTTCAACAACCACAATACTTAAAACAATATGAATAGAAGTCATTTTCACAATAAGAGAAAATATTTCATCAAAATCAATACCCTTTTCTATGCAAATCCCTTTACAACTAACCTAGATTTAAACATTTTCTTACATCCATCTTCCTATTTCATCCTATAAACCTATTTATTTGGTAAAGCCTTTTTACCTATAGGAAATTTGCATAAGTCCCAAGTATGATTTTTCAGCAAGGAGTCCATTTCTTCTTCCATTCCATGCTCCCACTTAACCTTGGAATCCACCTACATATATTCATCATAACATTTTGGTTCACCAACATCATTCAATAAAATAAAATACAAAGAGGGAGAAAATATTTCCAGAGGTCTACTTATCCTTGAAGATCATCTAACATTCACTAGAGTTTGTGGTATTTGATGTTGCTATTGTTGTCGAGCATGAGGAACCACTTGAACATAATTGTTTGGAATATCATTGAACACTACATAATCATTTTCTTTCTTCTCATGTTGTCGCAACTGATCTTTGTACAACACTTTCTCATTGAATATGACATCCCTGATTCTCATAATTTTATGATTTTAAAAATTTCAAAGCCTATAACTGAATTCATCAATGCCATATCCAACAAATATACATTTCTTTGATTTTGCATCAAGCTTGGTTCTATTTTCTAAATTTACATGTTCAAATGCTTCACAAGCAAAGGTTTTGAGAAAAGAATAGCTCATCTTCTTACCTATCCATGCTTCCTATGGAATACCACAATCCAAAGGATTAGAGGGGCCTCTATTAATCAAATAAACAACATTGTTTAAAACCTCTACCCACATGTTTAAAAGCAACCCAACATGCAATCTTATAGTCTGTGCACTCTCCATTATTATTTTATTCATGCGCTCAGCCACTCCATTTTCTTGTGGAGTCCTTGGAACCATTTTTTTCATATGAATACCATTAGAGGAACAATAATATTCAAAATATTTTCTACAATACTCACCACCATTGTCATATCTAAGACATTTTTATTTTTTACCCGTCTCATTCTCAACCAAGCTTCTCCATTTTTTAAAAGTTTCAAATGCATCAGATTTCTACTTAAGGAAATAAATGCATACCTTTCTTGTTGCATCATCAATAAAAGTGACATAAGACTGAGAGCCATTGAGAGAAGATACCTGAGTTGGTCCCCATACATCTGCATGCATAAGCTCCAATTTCTCATCTTTCTTTTTCTTCCCATCCTTGAGAAAACTAACTCTCTTTTGTTTGTCATACACAACTTTCATAGAAATCCATATTAACACATTTTAGACCTGGTAAAACATTCTTTGAATGATGTAATTTCATATCTTTTGCACTCATATTCCCGAGTCTATTATGCCATAGTGTTGATTTAGAGCCCACAACAACTACCTAATTTTTTGTTTGTTGAACTACAACAACTATTTTTGAACATTGATTCTTCTCTGTGACAACTAACATAGAAGGAACAATATGACCTGTACAAAGATATAAGTTTCCTAATTTCACACCTTTTGATACCACTAAGGAACCTTTTGTAACCTTCAACCAATTTTATCACTAAATGTAACAACACAACCTTCATCATCTAGTTGCCCTACTGAAATTAAATTTTTACTTAACTTTGGAACATGGCTTACCTCACGTAGTAGCCAATGATTCCCATTCTGAAATTTGATCTTGATTCTTCCCTTTCCAACAATCTAAAAGGTTCATTATCTCCTAAACAAACCAACCCAAAATCCCCTTGGACATAATAAAAAAAATAACTTTTATGGGGTGTGGCATGAAATGAAGCCCCTGAATTCAACACCCAAGAATCGTCAGCATTATCAAGGGAAAGAATCAAAACATACTCATCAGATTTATTACTTACCACATTTTCCTCTTTATTTCCTTCTTTTTTTTTCTCCTTTATTCTTCTAAGACCAGCAATCTTTCTTTAAATGACCCAGCTTACCGCAGTACCAACAATCCCTCTTATCTCTAGATTGGGATCTCTTGTCCTTTTATTTTCCTCATGACTTCCCACGACCTCTAGAATTATTTACTCTAGCCTTTGTTCTACTTTCAAAACACTACCTAATGTGGATGTACCACTTGATCTTTTCCTATGAATTTCCTCACTCAAAATCACACCAACAACATCATCAAATTTTAGTATATTTGAACTAGAAATATAATTACTAACCACCATTACCAAGCTATTCCAGATTTTAGGAAAAGAACACAAAATCAAAAGATCCCTAACTTCTTCATCAAATTTTACATTTACAGAAGTTAATTGGCTAATAATATTATTAAGCTCATTTAAATGATCAAGAATTGACCCACCTTCTACCATTTTCATATTAAATAAATGCTTCATAAGAAATACCTTATTTGAAGAAGAAGGATTTTCATATAACTTTTCTAGGGTCTTCATCAAATCTTCAATTGTCTTTTCTTTTGAAATATTAAATGTCATAAATTGTGCCAAGAATAAAAGAATTCTGCCAAGTGCCTTTCTATCCAAAATATCCCAATCCTCATCAGACATAGATGGGGATTTCTTGGCTTTCCCTTCCAATGGCTGCCATAAATCCTTTTGATAAAGATAGTCCTCCATCTACATCTTCCATAACTGGAAGTTCTTCCCATTGAATTTGTCTATCTTAAACTTACCCTTGTCTACCATAATTCCCACTCAACCATGAGACCTTCCTGCAAAGGATAACTGAACACAACCCACTCAGATACCACTTGTAAGGGTTATAAGGTATATTCAATCAATTAAATAATTTGATCAATAAAATAGAGAAATAAAACACATAAAAATTCTAGGCAGCAAAAGAAGAACACAAATAATTAACATGGTTCACCCAAAACTGGGCTACATCCACCAACACAGGGTCCAATATATATTAAACTTTCAGTAAATAACATTTACAATGCATGTAGAAACATCTACAACCTGTAGCAATGTTTTCATCATGTTTTTCACTTGTTGTTTTACGACCATTGCTACAATTACCCGCAGATGCTTCTTGTGTTTTCAAACAATGCTCACAGAAATTCTGCTAATTTTTTCTTGACCTACTACACTCAAAACTCATCCATGAGTATTTTAATAGACTCCCACACATGTCCCATTAATTAAAAATGAAGTGTGGCTATTGGTTGTGCCTCATGTACCCAATAAAATATTTTCTTTTGGGAGACTACATTTAATATTTTTAGTTGTCTTTTGACTTTATATTAAAATATTGTAACTAATCACTTCTAGCATTTAATATTTGTTTGTAACCACCTTTTAGATACAAGTGTAGCATAAATATTTAATAAGTGGAGTAAATTATTCAATAAAAAAATAATATGAAGATTTTATCTGAGTCTGATTGGTCTCCATAACACAACAAAGGGTAAAGTGGATCTCCAATCCTCGACACTTGTTCAAGCAATGGAACATATCCTCAAAGAGACTTTAGTAATAAACAAATGGTAGTGGATATCTCTGATGTTTGATACCCAACAAGATTTGAAACTTAGCAAAGGAAATTCATTATATGAGTAGTGGGTATGAGGGATCCCCTATCCCTGATACCCAAAGATGGTAAAATTGAAATAATCCAATGTTTTAAGTGTATATGCTAATAGTAAGAGGTAAGGGGTAGACTCGAGGTCTAACCTGCAAAAATTCACATGATCTTCATTCTTCTTTTAATGAATCATTACTTTACAAATATGGAATGTATCTTTATCAATATAAATTATTTTTTTAAGGTTTGCATTCCTATGTGATAAGTGAACATTGGTAAGACATGTTTTTTTATGTGTAGGAGATACACCACCAACGGATTTTGTAAAGAATAAAGGAAACATCGATGAATGATCTCCTAAAAGTTATTGTAATTGCAAGGGTGGGTTACACATGCAGAAATTGGTAAAATGATGTTGGATATGGCATGTTTTTTCAGATCCCCATGATTTTGTCAAGATGGGTGTTTTAAATGTTGTGGACAGTGCTACTTCTGAAGATAGCGAGTTCTCTTTTTTAGCTCAATGTCATATTAAAAGATGTCAAAAACAGACATGATAATTCTGATGAGAAAAGAGCATATATCATGCATCAAAGGAAAAAGGAAATAAAATTATGAAGCTGCTAGTGGAGTTTAGTTAAATACTTTAGTTAATTTTTTAGTTATTTCCTGCATTCCTTAAATTTAGCAAAAACACTCGATTGTAACTAGGGTTCCCAATTCAATCTATTTCATTCTAAGGTTTTAATTTTAATTTTTCTTTTAGTTAGAAACTCAAGCAATGGAGGTACTTTCATTCAGTTTTTTATTAGATCCACATTTTTAGAAATTGGATTTTCTATATAAATCTGGTTCCAAACCATTTCTAAGGACATGATTTTTTATGTAATTTTTTGTAATTAAACAATACAATCTCAGCATAGAATTGCCTACTGAACTTGTGAATTATCGATTCAATCAAAGAGTTACGCCTATTGCATGCATCTTTATTTGGTATGATGGTGATGGTACAAATATTCTATTTCAATCTAAATTATTAAATTGGTAAGATTTGATTGGTAATTATAGACTTAAGTAGGATTTTTTCTCAGGTATGTATGTGCTTGATGGCATTGTGATTGTATGAAATCTAAAAATCTTAGGTGGTGACTTATTTCCTTTGAAGATTGCATTTCTATTATGGGTAAATATGTGAAATACTATTTATTGTAATGTTGGTCTAGAAATCTTGCTTAAACACACATAAATGATGAATGAAATGTTTCTTGTCATTGTCCAATTAGTTTAAATTTTATTTACATTTCTTGTTACCCTTTCTATCTTTTCAATTTTATTTAAAATCAAGTCTAGAATTATTGAAAGAGCATTGAATTATTGTAAATGTGTTATATATCTAAACATGTAATGTATTTATTAAATTCTTAGATCTATTATTTTAAGTTGCATGTTATATCAAAGAATTTAAAATCTAGATCCCCTTGTGAAATCATATTTGATCTTTACCACTATGATATACACATGGTCACAACTTCATAGAAAGGAACCTTGGAGTAGTCTCGCTACTTTTAAAGAGGGGCAATAAACCCTTGTTTCCTAGCACGTTGTAATAAATTGTGTTTGTGTTTTAAATAAACCAAGTTGATCTCATATTTACCTATGAAATTTCCAAATTCAATGGTTATTAATTAGGAGGGATTGGCCAAATTGATAGGTGAAAGTATTTGAGACTTTCCCTCTACACTTTGAGTTCTACAAGACTTAGGAGGGTGATCCCTAACAATGTTTTCAAGCTCTCTTGTGCCATTTACTTATAAAAATTGTAATAACAATTCTCCAAACTATTGTTAAGTAGATGAAAATCTAAAAGACCTAGCTGATCTTATAAAATTTACCAATCTATAACACAATAATATGTTGAAACAAGACCCAAAACATACATTCAAACTTAAATTAGAGATTTAAATTGATTTTGAATGTTATTCCTATGAACAACCAGAGAATTGTAATAGAAACATAGCTTATGGGATAGTGCCTTATCCTGGGGTATGGAGTCCTAAATCATTCAATTAAAATCATACAACAACATTTCTCTTATCACAATAGAGCAATTAAACAATGCATTACATCATCTAACTCAAAATTCCAAACCAATATTACTTAGTTATCCATGCATACACTCACATAAATCTTCATTCATGTTAAAGAAAATTAACTTGTTCTTTGAACAAGTGTATCAAAAATGAATAAACATTTAATAGAAATGCAATGAAGAAAAATAGAAAGATATTTGATCCATTTTATTCATAATTCATATGAGGTATACAATTGGAGAATAAAGGCTCAGGAAATATGCCTTTTGCATTCATAAATGACAATACCGATATACAATGCTAATAATCAAAGACTCAAACTACAAAATCTAAACAAAACTCAAAGAAAATGTATCTATGTTCTTTATTACAATCTACTTCTCAAATCATTCAACAACCCAGTCAAATGGCCCTAGATTCCCTTTTGATAAAGAAAAGGGGAGCAAAACAAGCTTGAATCCAATTGACACTTGTCATATTTACATTTGAAAATTACAACTCGATCTACAAAATACAATTATATTT
>VDFB02256132.1:41667938-41690094 GCA_007258455.2 Sequoia sempervirens
ACATAAGGCTCTTGTGGATTGTGAAGAGAAGTCAATAAAGTGTCTTGATGACTGAGGAAACCATGTGGAGCTTTGTGGCATTAAAAAGCCTTTAGAGCTTAGGCAAGTCTCTGCCATGCAGTTGAAAAAGGCAAGTCGGAAGGGATGCACTATCTTTGCAATAAAGGTCAAGGATCTTGACGAGAAAGAAACCTCAATTAATGGTCATCCCATTCTGAAAGAATTTGAGGATGTTTTTCCTATAGAACTAACTGAGCTACTGCCTAGGCGTGTGTTTGATTTTTCCATTGATTTGCTACCAGGGGTAGAACCTCAGTCTAAAGCTCCTTACAGAATGAACATGACAGAATTATTTGAGCTTAAGGCCCAACTGGGAGAATTATTGAAGCAGGGTTTTATTAGACCAAGCGTGTCGCCTTGGGGAGCTCTAGTTATTTTTGTGAAAAAGAAGGATGGGACCTTGAGGTTATGCATTGACTATAGGATGCTTAACAAGGTCACTATCAAGAACAAATACATGCTTCCACACATTGATGACTTGTTTGACCAGCTGAAAGATGCCAAGGTATTCTCGAAAATTGATTTAAGATCAGGATACCACCAATTGAGATTGAAGGAAGAAGACATTCACAAAACTGCCTTTAGAACAAGGTATGGGCACTACGAGTTTACGGTGTTACTATTTGGGCTAAGTAATGCTCCTGCAGCTTTCATGAACTTGATGAATAGTGTCTTCCGAGATTGTTTAGATAACTTTGTCCTAATCTTTCTTGACGATATCTTGATCTATTCTAAGTCAGAGGAAGAACATGAGAAGCATTTGAGAATTGTGTTGCAGTGACTGAGGGAACATAAGCTATATGGAAAGATGTCTAAATGCACTTTCTTCCAATCTGAGGTGCACTATTTGGGACACGTTATTTCAACGGAAGGGGTAAAGGTGGACCTAGAAAAGATTAAGGCAATTATGGAATGGCCAGTGCCGCAGAATGTCTTTGAAGTTCAAAGTTTCATGGGTCTTGCAGGTTATTATAGGAGATTTGTTTAGGGGTTCTTGACAATTGCAGCACCCATCACTGCACTGTAGAATAAAGAAAAGAAATTTGAATGGAGTGATAAGTGTGAGAGAGCTTTTCAGCTACTTAAGGAGAAACTCACTACTGCACCCATCCTGGTTGTGCCCAATCCGAATGGCCATTTTATAGTTATTACTGATGCATCAGGGGAAGGGGTAGGAGCAGTTCTTATGCAAGAAGGGCAAGTGGTAGCATATGAATTGAGGAAGTTAAAGAAACATGAATTAAACTATGCACCACATGACTTAGAGTTGGCAGCCATAGTCCATGCTTTATAGATGTGGAGGCATTATCTCTTGGGAAAGCCTTTTGAACTGAAGACAGACCATGTAGGATTAAGATATATCTTCACTCAACCGAATCTTAATGCCCGACAAAGGCGATGGCTAGAATTCTTGAGTGAATATGACTTTGGAATTGAATATATTAAGGGTAAGGAAAACAAGGTGGCTGATGCCTTGAGTAGAAGGAGGCACCTTGCAGCCATGGTTACCATAAAATTAGATTCCAAGCAGCAGGTAGTTCAATCCTCACTTGGGGATGAACATTATGAAAGGGTGAAACAAGCCCTAGGGGAGAATTCCTCGGATCGTCGATATGAGGGTTATGTATTTGAATCAGATGGGCTCTTGAGTTTCCAAGGGCAAATGTACATTCCTAGTTCTACAAACTTGAGAGAGTTGGTGCTAGAGGAGTTCCACAATGCACCATACTCAGGACATCATGGTATTACAAAGATGATGGAAGGACTTAGGCCATTGTACTTCTGGCCAGGACTTAAAAGGGATATTACTTCATATGTAGCCCAATGCTTAGAATGCCAGCAAGTCAAGGCTGAGCATGTGCATCTGGCAAGACTCTTATATCCTCATAGGGTGCTAGAGTATAAGTGGCAGGTTATCACTATGGATTTTATTCAGGGGTTGCCAATGTCTAGGAACCGACATGATACCATCTTGGTTGTGGTGGATAAGTTGACAAAGGTTGCTCATTTTATTCCTGGAAACCTCAAAGATGGTTCAATGGTTTTAGCAAGAAAATTTGTTCAGGAAATCTTCCATTTGCATGGAGTGCCAGAAACGATCATTTCAGATCGAGACACTCGGATGACTTCTAGGTTTTGGATCACATTAAACTCTTCCCTAGGAACTAAATTGAATTTCAGTTCTGCATATCAACCTCAGACCGATGGTCAGATAGAGAGGGTGAATCAGGTAGTAGAAGATCTTCTTCGCACGTATTGTATGGAGCAACAACATAAGTGGGAGGATTATTTTCCTTTGGTAGAGTTCGCTTACAACAACTCCTACCATGCTTCTTTGGGTATGGCACCTTTTGAAGCTCTTTACGGACGTAAATGTTGGACACCCATTAGTTGTATTACATAGTGGTGAAGAGGGCTGTGGATTTCAGCCCTGGGTGATGCTCGCTGTAGAGAGAAAATGGGAAGACCAAATGGAAGACTGGCTGGGCGGTTCAAAAACAAGTCGCGTATGGTGACGTAAAATTCTAGTGACAAGAATCGCTTCAAAATTTCTTACGTGAGACAAGGTCTTTGGAGGGTTCACCGCGATAAGAGTTCAATCTCTTCAGCAAAGAACTCTAAGTTGGCCCCTCAGATTTTTGGCCCTTGATGTCTTGGAGTTGGTGAATCCAAATTGCTTTTTCATAGGCCTGTTCTTCTACCTCACCTCTTAGTCCCCTAGATACATAATGTATTTCATGTCTCAAGATTTCAAGCCTTGTACTTAATCTAGATATTATTGCCTATATCCTTTTGATTACGCGGTATCATGGTGTCTGACCCGTGTAAGTGATACAGTGGGAGCCTATTAGGATCCTTGAAGAGCTAATAACGCTAAGTTGCGTAATAGGACATTATGCAAGATAGGTCTAGTAGACCAATATCTCGGGTGGATAATGCCACCGAGAATGTCAGGATATAGAGAGAGTCTTTCCCTCATCTGGAGATCTTAGCATACCTTATTTCATATAAAAAGACTTCCAATTTTATATAATCGGTATCCTCACACCTTTTGTTATATAACTCTTGCTTCTCTTTTAGACATCGGTGAGATCTATGTCCTCCAAGGAAGGATCACATCCGTGACTTTGATGCCTTCCGCTTTGACCATGGCTTCTAGGGATTTATCATTATATGAACGATGGTGTGCGCTAGAGTAATATGATATAATACAACACTGCGTGGCTTTCGGAAATGTGAAAAAAAAAATATTTACTTTTGAAATTGTGAACGCATTTTATTTTAAAATATGCAAGATAGAACAAAATAGAAGTATTGATTTAATTATTTCTTTGATTTATATCTCTATATCGGTTACTAATACAATTTCGTTGTTGCACGCCTGAGTGCACTTGACTTGCAGGTGGTCGAAGACCAAGAGTGTGATTGAGGAAAGAAGGCTAGCTTCCCAATAGGGTAAAAGAGGAGGAACTCTCGGTCACACACACAACACCTAAGAATCATATAGTTGCATTTAGGCAATGTTTGTTTCAATATGATTGTTTTGAATTACTTACAAAATAGGTAATAAATGGTTTGAATAAGTAAATGATAAAAATAATAACATAAAAATAAATTAATTATCAATTATAGTTTTGAAAGGATTATGATTTTTTATTTATTTAATATATATCCCACTTTCTGTGCAATAATTGAAAATCTGTTTATTAAATTTTATCTATTTATGAAATAAAAATAAAGTGGAAATGTTTTTATTTGCATATGATAAAGTGGAAATATTTTTATTAGCATATGTTTAAAACCAAGTCCAAAATTTGGAGAGGGAAAACTAATAACAAATAGAAAAATAGTCCCGAGAAACTTTGGGTTCTGGGAAATTCTCCTTAAAACCAACAATGCTCTCGGCAAGTGGCTACCTTTTTTATTTTGCATGTAATATTTTCCAAGAAAAATATACATCTGTCATTTTGAAAGGGTTTGCATGACTCTCGGAAGAAGGGAATAAGGCTTTAAGGGGAGAGAAGAGAAGATTATTCAAAAATAACTAGGGCTCAGGGAGAAAGAGACTGAAGGAAACTCTGGACATCTACAACTGGAGTAATTTGCCAGGTTTTTCTTTCCATTCTTTGCTTTTAAACCAGTTTGAATTTCAGTATGAAATTGGAGAATTTGTATGCAAGATTTTACAAAAAAATATTACAAATACTTGAGAAAATGTCTTCAAGTTTTATTTTAAAATCTGGGTAAAAACCTTCTCTTCATTTGTTACACTGTTAAGAAAATACCCAATTTCTTTCTTCCAGAACAGGGTTATAATCTTTTGCAAATCTACATTTCATGAAAATTCCCTCATTTGCTATTCTTTTGTACAGAAAATTGTGAGAGAAAATATATTAAATTATGTATATATAAATATATATATATACACAAGAATTTGCATTCTTGTGCATATATACATATATATATATATATACAAAATTTTGCAAGAAAACCTTTACCAGATATTATTTCAAAATTCTTTTGAAATGAATTTAATTGCAGTTGAATGTTGGGCGAATTCTGTTTTGAAGAATTTGTTTTAATGTATGGGGAGGGATTTTAATCCCCAGCCCTTCCCAAAGGAAGGGATGGCACTATGGGGAGGCTCGCGCCCTCCATAGGCCGTGGCCTGTGGAGGGGGCGTGGCCTCCTCACAACCCGCGCCCTCCCCATGGGAGAGGCAAGGCCTCCCAGCACCTTTGGGGTGCTTATCATTTGCTTAGAACCCTGTTTAATGCTCTTTTTTGTGTGCACGGCCAGAAAAAATGAAAACAATTGTGAAAATCTGTATTTCTTTATTTGTTTATAATATATATATGTATATATATATACTCAACTATATCTATGTATATATGTACATATATATATATACATAAATGCAAATTTATACAGGAAAACCATCTTCAGAATGTGATATATTTCTAACAAATATATATAAACATCTCAGTATTTTTGAAGCTAGAAATATGAAAATGTA
The DNA here is from genome assembly GCA_007258455.2 of Sequoia sempervirens. Classification (NCBI taxonomy): domain Eukaryota; kingdom Viridiplantae; phylum Streptophyta; class Pinopsida; order Cupressales; family Cupressaceae; genus Sequoia; species Sequoia sempervirens. The sequence goes on from VDFB02256132.1 coordinate 41,673,016, forward strand.
CTTTTGAGAACCATGCGAATTGGTGATCTTCTTTGGTCACATTGTCTTATGCTTACATACAGATGTAGATTTCTGAATATTAGCATACAATATAAAACTTAAATGCAAATTTGCAAACCTCTATTTTTCTGAAAGAATTATCTTGTTACTGTATATTATTGTTAACCAGAAACCTGTAGCAAATTGGGAATTCCACTTTCAAATCAGCTTGAATTTTGAAGATATAGAAATATACATAAATCTAAGAACACTGTTTTATAGAGAAAATTATTTCCTCTACTTGTGTTCATACACTGAAAGTATCATGATGTGCATGCATGTTTACATTTGAAAAACCAAACTTGAACAAGAACATTCAAGAGAATAGCTTGGAGTGAAAACAAACTCCTTTACCAAATCAGAGAAAATTTACTGAGAAAAGAGCAAATGTTATTTTAATACTAAAATTTTACAACCTATTCTTTTGATCAACATGATAAAATGGAACTCAAAAGATGTTTTGAAACTATCGTTTGAAACCTAAGTATGCATGGAAATCATTTTGAAAACCACTTTCTTTTATGAATGTGGATAAATGAAGAAAATTCTTTTAGAGTCAATAGAATGCATGAAGCATGTATGGAAAATGCACAACTTTTTGTTCTTGCACTTTATTATATTGTATTTTGGTAACTTCCAGGATAGGATGTCGAAGGTGGATCCATAGAGACAGTAGTTTTACCTTTTCTGAAACTACCACTTGTTTTTATTTATGCTTGGCCAAGCACTTGTACCATTGAAATAGATGGATTTGTTTTAAAAGCCTAGAAATATATGTATTTGAGTCTTTGCCACCTCCTGTTGCAAGAAATATGTTTTCTCATATTAGAAATGCATATAGGCACCAGGCATGCATCGAGAGTTCCCTCCTGTTTTATTGTGTCAGGTTGCTAGGCTCCTTATGCAGGGCCGGGGATTCCTTCGAGTTAGGAAGGAACCCGGGGAAGTCATGTACTTCGTGGTTGGGTGGAAAAGGCGCCTGAATCACACTCTTGGCCCCAGCTCGCAAGAAGACCGATGGTGTCACGGCGGTTGGAGGATCAGAGTGTTATTTGCTATTGATGTACTTGTGTATCATTCTGGAATGGCTTGTAAAGCCCCATTGTATATGTATATGTATTTGACATTCATTATTGAAACTTTGAAATAGAAGAATTGCATGAAAGAATCCGATGTAACATTGATGTGTAGAATTAAGGTTTTATGACGTCACATTGAAAAGATGTTTCTATTAGAATTATTGATCTTTTTCGAGTATGGATGAACATATATATATATGAAAATTCATTGATGTACTTTTTCCATGTGCATAATCTTGATAAATCACAATGTTATTATTTATATACATAAAATGCAATTTATTCTCTTTTGTGAACAAATTTAGGAAGCTTTGTAGGGTATTTTACATAAAACCTTTTGAAAGGGTTAGACAATTTAAAATGCGGTGTATCTCCAAGCGCTACATCACGGTTCTTTAGGTATGGCACCTTTTGAAGCTCTTTATGGATGTAAATGTCGGACACCCATTAGTTGGGATAGAGTAGAAGACAGGGTTGTGATTGGCCCTGAGATGCTCAGAGAAATGGAAGACCAAATGAAAATCATTAAGGAAAAATTGAAACAAGCTGTAGATAGATAGAAAAGTCTAGTAGACAAGAACCAAAGTTTCAAGCAGTTCTCTGCAGGAGATAAGGTCTTTTTGAGGGTTCAGCCGCATAAGAGTTCAATCTCTTTTAGCAAGAACTCTAAGTTGGCCCCTAGGTTTGTTGGCCCTTTTGATGTTTTGGAGGTGGTGAATCCAGTTGCTTACATGCTTGCTCTGCCACCAGCTCTATCCCGGATACATAATGTATTTCATGTCTCAGTACTTAAGCCTTACCATCCAGATATTGCTCATATCCTTGATTGGTGTGCATTGCAGGTTCAGGACCCAGGGGTGATACAGGTGGAGCCTATCAGGATCCTGGAAGAGCACATCATTAAGTTGTGGAATAGGGACATTATGCAGTATAGGGTCCAGTGGGACCAGTATTCAGTGGATGATGCCACCTGGGAGAATGTCGAGGATATAGATAGAGTCTTTCCTCATTTGAGATCTTAGCATATTGTTATTTTCTTTTATGTAGAGACTTACGATATACTGGTATCTCAATTTTGTTATGTAACTTTCTTTTAGACATCAAGACGATGTCTCTTCCAAGTGGGGAAGGATGTCACGTCTCCGACTTTGATGATGTTTTGACCATGGCTTTGTGGAATTTATTATATGAATGATGGTGCGTGTTAGAGTAATATGATATAATACAATGCTTTGGTGTATGGAAATGTAAAAAAAAAAAATTTGCTTTTGGAATTATGAATGCATTTTAATTTAAAATATACAAGATAGAACAAAATAGAAGCGTTGATTTAATTATTGCTTTGATTTATATTTCTATATCGGTTACTAATACAATTTCATTGTTGCATGCCTAAGTGCATTTGAGTTGCAGGTGGTCGAAGACCAAGAGTGTGATTGAGGAAAAGAAGGCTAGCTTCCTGATAGGGTAAAAAAGGAGGAACTCTCGATACACACACACAACACCTAAAAATTATATAGTTGCATTTAGGCAATGTCTGTTTCAATATGATTGTTTTGAATTGCTTACAAAATAGGTAATAAATGGTTTGAATAAGTAAATGATAAAAATAATAACATAAAAAAAAAAAATTATCAATTAAAGTTTTGAAAGGATTATGATTTATTTTATTTAATATATATATCCCATTTTCTGTGCAATAATTGAAAATCTCTTTATTAAATTTTATCTAGTTATGAAATTAAAATAAAGTGGGAATATTTTTATTTGCATATGATAAAGTGGAAATATTTTTTTTGCAAATGTTTAAAGCCAAAGTCCAAAAATTGGAGAGGGAAAAATAACAGTCCCGAGAAACTTGGGGTTCTGGGAAATTCTCCTTAAAACCAACAATGCTCTCGGCAAGTGGCTACCTCTTTATTTTGCATGTAAAATTTGCCAAGAAAAATATACATCTGTCATTTTGAAAGGGTCTGCATGACTCTCGGAAGAAGGAATAAAGATTTAAGGGGAGAGAAGAGAAGATTATTCAAAAAATAACCAGGGCTCAGGGAGAAAGAGATGGAAGGTAATTCTAGACATCTGCAACTGGAGTAATCTGCCAAGTTTTTCCATTCTTTGCTTTTAAACCAGTTTGAATTTCAGTATGAAATTGGAGAAATTGTATGCATCATTTTATTAAAATGATTACAAATATCTAAGAAATGTCTTCCAGTTTTATTTTTAAATTTGGGTAAAAACCTTCTACTCATTTGTTGCATTGTTGAGAAAATACCCAATTTCTTTCTTCCAGAACAGGGCTATAATCTGTTGCAAATCTGCATTTCATAAAACTGTCCTCATTTGCTATTCTTTTGTATAGAAAAATTTGTGAGAGAAAAGATATGAAATCATATTTATATATATATATATATATACACAAGAATTTACATTCTTGTGCATATATATATACACATAATTTCGCAAGAAAACCTTTACCAGACATTAATTCGAAATTCTTTTGAAATGAATTTAATTGTAGTTGAATGCTGGGTGAATTCTGTTTTTAAGAATTTGTTTTTAATGTAGGGGGAGGGATTGTAATCCCCAGCCCTTCCCAAAGGAAGGGACGACTCTGTGGGGAGGCTCGCGCCCTCCACAGTTCGCGGCCTGTGGAGGGGGTGCAGCCTCCTCACAGCCCATGCCCTCCCCATGGGAGAGGCAAGGCCTCCCAGCGCCTTTGGGGTGCTTATCACCTTCTTAGAACCCTGTATAATGTTCTTTTCTGTGTGCACGGCTAGAAAACGTGAGAACAGTTATAAAAATATGTATTTCTTTTTATTTAAAACATATATATATATATATATGTATGTATATATATATATATACACTCAGCTATATTTATATATATATATATACATATATATATACAAATGTGAATTTATACAGGAAAACCATCTTCAGAATGTGATGTAATTTCTGTCAAATATATATAAACTTCTCAGTATTTTTGAAGCTGGAAATATGAAAATGTACCTATGAGAACCATCTAAATTGGTGATCTTCTTTGGTCACATTGTCTTATGCTTACATACAGATGTAGATTTCTGAATATCGGTTTACAATATAAAACTCAAATGCAAATTTCCAAACCTCTGTCATTCTGAAAGAATTATCCTATTTCTGTATATTATTGTTAACCAGAAACCTGTAGCATATTGGGAATTCCACTTTCAAATCAACTTGAATTTTGAAGATATAGAAATATATACATAAATCTGAGAACACTATTTTATACAGAAAATTATTTTCCTCTACTTGTGTTCATACACTAAAAGTATCTTGATGTACATGCATTTTTACATTTGAAAAACCAAACTTGATGCATTTCTACATTTGAAAAACCAAACTTGAACAAGAACCTTCAAGAGAGTAGCTTGGAGTGAAAACAAATTCCTTTACCAAATCAGAGAAAAACTTACTGAGAAAAGAGCAGATGTTATTTTAATACTTAAACTTACAACCTTTTCTTTTGTTCAACATGATAAAATGGAATTCAAAAGATGTTTTGAAACTCTCGTTTGAAACCTAAGAATGCATGGAAATCAGTTTAAAAAGCAATCTTTGTATGAATGTGATAAATGAAGAAAATTCTTTAGAATCAATAGAATGCATGAAGCATGTATGGAAAATGCACAACTTTCTGTTCTTGCACTTTATTATACTGTATTTTGGTAACTTCCGAGATAGGATGTGGAAGGTGGATCCACAGAGACGATAGTTTTACCTTTTCTGAAACTACCACTTGTTATTTTATTTATGCTTGGCCAAGCACTTGTACCATTTGGAAATAGAAATTATATCACATTCGAAGATGTTTTCCCATATGAAAATCCTGTTAGCTCTTGAAGCTAGAAATATGAAAATGTACCTATGAGAACCATGTAAATTGGTGATCTTCTTTGGTCACATTGTCTTATGCTTACATACAGATGTAGATTTCTGAATATTGGTATACAATATAAAACTCAAATGCAAATTTCCAAACCTCTATTTTTTGAAAGAATTATCCTATTTCTGTATATTATTGTTAACCAGAAACCTGTAGCATATTGGGAATTCCACTTTCAAATCAGCTTGAATTTTGAAGATATAGAAATATATACATAAATCTGAGAACACTGTTTTATACAGAAAATTATTTTCCTCTACTTGTGTTCATACACTGAAAGTATCATGATGTACATGCATTTTTACATTTGAAAAACCAAACTTGAACAAGAACCTTCAAGAGAGTAGCTTGGAGTGAAAACAGATTCCTTTACCAAATCAGAGAAAATTTACTGAGAAAAGAGCAGATGTTATTTTAATACTGAAACTTACAACCTTTTCTTTTGTTCAACATGATAAAATGGAATTCAAAAGATGTTTTGAAACTCTCGTTTGAAACCTAAGTATGCATGGAAATCAGTTTGAAAAGCAATCTTTGTATGAATGTGGATAAATGAAGAAAATTCTTTTAGAATCAATAGAATGCATGAAGCATGTATGGAAAATGCACAATTTTCTGTTCTTGCACTTTATTATACTGTATTTTGGTAACTTCCGGGATAGGATGCCAAAGGTGGATCCACAGAGATGGTAGTTTTACCTTTTCTGAAACTACCACTTGTTATTTTATTTATGCTTGGCCAAGCACTTGTACCATTGAAATAGATGGATTTGTTTTAAAAGCCTAGAAATATATGTATTTGAGTCTCTACCACCTCCTGTTGCAAGAAATATGTTTTCTCATATTAGAAATGCATATAGGCACCAGGCATGCATCGAGAGTTCCCTCCTATTTTATTGTGTCAGGTTGCTAGGCTCCTTATGCAGGGCCGGGGATTCCTTCGAGTTAGGAAGGAACCCGGGGAAGTCATGTACTTCGTGGTTGGGCGGAAAAGGCGCCTGAATCACACTCTTGGCCCCAGCTCGCAAGAAGACCGATGGTGTCACGGCGGTTGGAGGATCAGAGTTTTATTTGCTATTGATGTACTTGTGTATCATTCTGGAATGGCTTGTAAAGCCCCATTGTATATGTATATGTATTTGACATTCATTATTGAAACTTTGAAATAGAAGAATTGCATGAAAGAATCCGATGTAACATTGATGTGTAGAATTAAGGTTTTATGACGTAACATTGAAAAGATGTTTCTATTAGAATTATTGATCTTTTTCGAGTATGGATGAACATATATATATATGAAAATTCATTGATGTACTTTTTCCATGTGCATAATCTTGATAAATCACAATGTTATTATTTATATACATAAAATGCAATTTATTCTCTTTTACATTGAGCTCATTTCGGAAGCTTTTATGAATGGTATTATTTACTTAAAAACCTTTTGAAACGGATTGAATAATTTAAAATGCTTTTGCTTATTATCTCCCAAGCGCTACATCTTGGTATCAGAGTGGCAAGGTTCAACTGTAGGACCTATGCCTAACTACGTATGACGTTGTGCTTTAACCAGGGTGACCTTAAATGGAGAATAGAGTGTACCAGCGAATTGGAGGATCTCGTGGAGGTCCCAATGATAAACTGGACCAAATTTTGGCCTTCCTGCAAAGTCAGGGGGCTAGAATTGAAGAACTATAATAGGAGAGGCGAATTGGCTGTCAAGGATTAAACACAAATGAAACCGATGGAGAAACAAATGTTGAACCACCTGGAAACGAAGGAAATCTAAATAGGGTGGCTGAGGAGTTGGGAAAAGACCTAAAGAAGGTCGCTCCTCCGAAGTTTGATGGGAAAACCCTTGGAGATGGGGCAGAAGCCTGGGTTATAGAAATGGAGAGGTATTTTTCCCTACGAAATCTATCAGATGAAACAAAGGCTGAATGGGGTTCTTATTAGCTCACCGGTGAGGCTGCTACTTGGTGGGAAAATGAAAGGGCGGATAAGCAGTTTATGCATGGGAAGGTAACTTGGGATAAGTTTCTACAATTATTTAGGAAGAGGTGGTTACCACAATCTTACTTTGATAAGAAAATGACAGAATTCCAGGTACTCATACAGGGTGGCATGACAGTGACTCAGTATTGGGAGAAATTCTCACTTTCTCAAGTATGCACCCCAATACCAGCATGATGAGAGGTTTCGAGTTCGAATATTTATTTTGGGGCTTAGACCTCAAATTGGAAATGAAATAGATCTGCATAATCCAGCCACCATGGATGAAGTTTTTGATTTGGCAATTAAACAGGAGCACAAGCTGCAGCAAGCTGCTAACTATAAGAAGAGCAGGGAAGCCAAGTATGGCAATAAGAAGTTCCAGGGAAATCGTCAAGGTAATAACAATTAGGGTGGTCAGAGCAAACATGACAATCAAGGGAATGAAAATAGGAAAATCAGAAATCTGAAGAGGGATGGTAGTCCTCAGGACCGCAATGATGGAAACAGGAACAATAACAACAAGAGGGGCAATTTCAATAAAAGGAACGATAATAACAGGAGAGATTTTTCTGACAAGCCCAAAGCACCTCGTGGGGGTTGTTATACTTGTGGTGGCGAGCATTACGCCAGTGTGTGCCCTCAGAGGAATAACAAACAGAATAACAGGAATCAGCATCATATTCATGCGGCGGTTGACAATCGCCAAGCAGATTATCAAGCCACTCCCATCCAGCTATCGGGTAAATTGTTTGGATGCCCTGTTTCTGTTTTGATTGATACTGGTGCTACTGATAGTTTTGTAGATCCTCATGTTTTGACTAAGTTATCAGTTAGACCGAGTTTTATGGCGAATTCTTGGAAAGTTCAGTATGGAAACCGGGTAGAGAGGAAGGTAGAGCAATGCATGTATTTCAGTAAACTTGAACTCCCTAACCTTCAAATGCAAGTGAATTTGTATGTTGCACTGTTGGGGTCTTACGATGTGATATTAGGGATAAATTGGCTCTCTGAACATAAGGCTCTTGTGGATTGCGAAGAGAAGTCAATAAAGTGTCTTGATGACTGAGGAAACCATGTGGAGCTTTGTGGCATTAAAAAGCCTTTAGAGCTTAGGCAAGTATCCACCATGAAGTTGAAAAAGGCAAGTCGGAAGGGATGCACTATCTTTGCAATAAAGGTCAAGGATCTTGATGAGAAAGAAACCTCAATTAATGATCATCCCATTCTGAAAGAATTTGAGGATGTTTTTCCTGTAGAGCTAATTGAGCTACCGCCTAGGCGTGTGTTTAATTTTTCTATTGATTTGCTACCAAGGGCAAAACCTCAATCTAAAGCTCCTTACAGGATGAACACGACATAATTATTTGAGCTTAAGGCCCAACTGGAAGAATTGTTGAAACAAGGATTTATTAGACCAAGCGTGTCGCCTTGGGGAGCTCCAGTTATTTTTGTGAAAAAGAAGGATGGGACCTTGAGGTTATGCATTGACTATAGGATGCTTAACAAGGTCACTATCAAGAACAAATACATGCTCCCACGCATTGATGACTTGTTCGACCAGCTGAAAGACGCCAAGGTATTCTCGAAAATTGATTTAAGATCGGGATACCACCAGTTGAGATTGAAAGAAGAAGATATTCACAAAACTGCCTTTAGAACAAGGTATGGGCACTACGAGTTTACGGTGCTACCATTTGGGCTAAGTAATGCCCCTGCAGCTTTCATGAACCTGATGAATAGTGTCTTCCGAGATTGTTTAGATAACTTTGTCCTAATCTTTCTTGACGATATCTTGATCTATTCTAAGTCAGAGGAAGAACATGAGAAGCATTTGAGAATTGTGTTGCAGCGTCTGAGGGAACATAAGCTGTATGGAAAGATGTCTAAATGTACTTTCTTCCAATCTGAAGTGCATTATTTAGGACATGTGATTTCAGCGGAAGGGGTAAGAGTGGACCCAGAAAAGATTAAGGCAATTATGGATTGGCCAGCACCACAGAATGTCTCTGAAGTTCGAAGTTTCATGGGACTTGCAAGATATTATAGGAGGTTTGTTCAGGGGTTCTCGACAATTGCAGCACCCATCACTGCACTACAGAAGAAGGAAAAGAAGTTTGAATGGAGTGATAAGTGTGAGAGAGCTTTTCAGCTGCTTAAGGAGAAACTCACTACCGCACCCATCCTAGTTGTGCCAGATCTGAACGGCCATTTTATAGTTATTACTGACGCATCAGGGGAAGGGGTAGGAGCAGTTCTTATGCAAGAAGGGCAAGTGGTAGCATATGAATCGAGGAAGTTAAAGCAGCATGAATTAAACTATGCACCACATGACTTAGAATTGGCAGCCATAGTCCATGCTTTACAAATGTGGAGACATTATCTCTTGGGAAAGCCTTTTGAACTAAAGATAGACCATGCAGGATTAAGATATATCTTCACTCAACCCAATCTTAATGCCCGACAAAGGCGATGGCTGGAATTCTTGAGTGAATATGACTTTGGAATTGAATATATTAAGGGTAAGGAAAATAGGGTGGCTGATGCCTTGAGTAGAAGGAGGCACCTTGCAGCCATGGTTACCATAAAATCAGATTTCAAGCAACAGGTAGTACAATCCTCACTTGGGGATGAACATTATGAAAAGGTGAAACAAGCCCTAGGGGTAAATTCCTCAGATCATCGATATGAGGGTTATGTATTTAAATCGGATGGGCTCTTGAGATTCCAGGGGGGATCACTAGGAGTTCTACAAACTTGAGAGAGTTGGTGCTAAAGGAGTTCCACGATGCACCATACTCAGGACATCTCGGTATTACAAAGATGATGGAAGGACTTAGGCCACTGTACTTCTAGCCAGGACTTAAAAGGGATATTACTTCATATGTAGCCCGATGCTTGGAATGCCAGCAAGTCAAGGCTGAGCATGTGCATCCGGCAGGACTCTTATATCCTCATAGGGTGCCAGAGTATAAATGGCAGGTTATCACTATGAATTTTATTCAGGGGTTGCCAATGTCCAGGAACCGACATGATACCATCTTGGTTGTGGTGGATAAGTTGATGAAGGTTTCTCATTTCATTCCTGGAAACCTCAAGGATGGTTCGATGGTTTTAGCAAGAAAATTTGTTCAAGAAATCTTTCATTTGCATGGAGTGCCAGAAATGATCATTTCAGATTGAGACACTCGGATGACTTCTAGGTTTTGGATCACATTGAACTCTTCCCTAGGAACTAAATTGAATTTCAGTTCCGCATATCATCCTCAGACCGATGGTCAGACAGAGAGGGTGAATCAGGTAGTAGAAGATCTTCTCTGCATGTATTGTATGGAACAACAACATAAGTGGGAGGAGTATTTGCCTTTGGTGGAGTTCGCTTACAACAACTCCTACCATGCTTCTTTGGGTATGGCACCTTTTGAAGCTCTTTATGGACATAAATATTGGACACCCATTAGTTGGGACAGAGTAGAAGACAGGGTTGTGATTGGCCCTGAGATGCTCAGAGAAATGGAAGACCAAATGAAAATCATTAAGGAAAAATTGAAACAAGCTGCAGATAGACAGAAAAGTCTAGCAGACAAGAACCGAAGCTTTAGGCAGTTCTCTGCAGGAGATAAGGTCTTTTTGAGGGTTCGGCCACATAAGAGTTCAATCTCTTTCGGCAAGAACTCTAAGTTGGCCCCTAGGTTTGTTGGCCCTTTTGATGTTTTGGAGGTGGTGAATCCAGTTGCTTACAGGCTTGCTCTGCCACCAGCTCTATCCCGGATACATAATGTATTTCATGTCTCAGTACTTAAGCCTTACCATCCAGATATTGCTCATATCCTTGATTGGCGTGCATTGTAGGTTCAGGACCCAAGGGTGATACAGGTGGAGCCCGTCAGGATCCTGGAAGAGCGCAACGTTAAGTTGCGGAATAGGGACATTATGCAGTATAGGGTCCAGTGGGACCAATATTCGGTGGATAATGCCACCTAGGAGAATGCTGAGGATATAGATAGAGTCTTTCCTCATTTGAGATCTTAGCATAATGTTATTTTCTTTTATGTAGAGACTTACGATATACTGGTATCTCAATTTTGTTATGTAACTTGCTTTTAGACATCGAGACGATGTCTCTTCCAAGAGGGGAAGGATGTCACGTCTCAAACTTTGATGCTATTTTGGCCATGGCTTTGTGGGATTTATTATATGAATGATGGTGCGTGTTAGAGTAATATGATATAATACAATGCTTTGGTGTATGGAAATGTAAAAAAAAATAAAAATATATATTTGCTTTTTGAATTACGAACGCATTTTATTTTAAAATATACAAGATAGAACAAAATAGAAGCATTGATTTAATTATTGCTTTGATTTATATTTCTATATCGGTTACTAATACAATTTCGTTGTTGCACGCTTGAGTGCATTTGAGTTGCAGGTGGTCGAAGACCAAGAGTGTGATTGAGGAAAAGAAGGCTAGCTTCCCGATAGGGTAAAAGAGGAGGAACTCTCGATACACACACACAACACCTAAAAATCATATAGTTGCATTTAGGCAATGTCTGTTTCAATATGATTGTTTTGAATTGCTTACAAAATAGGTAATAAATGGTTTGAATAAGTAAATGATAAAAATAATAACATAAAAAAATAAATTAATTATCAATTAAAGTTTTGAAAGAATTATGATTTATTTTATTTAATATATATATATCCCATTTTCTGTGCAATAATTGAAAATCTGTTTATTAAATTTTATCTAGTTATGAAATTAAAATAAAGTGGGAATATTTTTGTTTGCATATGATAAAGTGGAAATATTTTTGTTTGCATATGTTTAAAGCCAAAGTCCAAAAATTGGAGAGGGAAAAATAACAGTCCCGAGAAACTTGGGGTTCTGGGAAATTCTCCTTAAAACCAACAATGCTCTCGGCAAGTGGCTACCTCTTTATTTTGCATGTAAAATTTGCCAAGAAAAATATACATCTGTCATTTTGAAAGGGTCTGCATGACTCTCGGAAGAAGGAATAAAGATTTAAGGGGAGAGAAGAGAAGATTGTTGAGAAAATAACCAGGGCTCAGGGAGAAAGAGACGGAAGGTAATTCTGGACATCTGCAACTGGAGTAATCTGCCAAGTTTTTCCATTCTTTGCTTTTAAACTAGTTTGAATTTCAGTATGAAATTGGAGAAATTGTATGCATCATTTTATGAAAATGATTACAAATATCTGAGAAATGTCTTCTAGTTTTATTTTTTTTAAATCTGGGTAAAAACCTTCTACTCATTTGTTGCATTGTTGAGAAAATACCCAATTTTTTTCTTCCAGAACAGGGTTATAATCTGTTGCAAATCTGCATTTCATAAAACTGCCCTCATTTGCTATTCTTTTGTACAGAAAAATTTGTGAGAGAAAAGATATGAAATCATATTTATATATATATATATACACAAGAATTTGCATTCCTGTGCATATATACATATATATATACACATAATTTTGCAAGAAAACCTTTACCAAACATTAATTCGAAATTCTTTTGAAATGAATTTAATTGCAGTTGAATGCTAGGCGAATTCTGTTTTTAAGAATTTGTTTTTAATGTAGGGGGAGGGATTGTAATCCCCAGCCCTTCCCAAAGGAAGGGACGGCTCTGTGGGGAGGCTCGCGCCCTCCACAGGCCGCGGCTTGTGGAGGGGGCGTGGCCTCCTCACAGCCCGCACCCTCCCCATGGGAGAGGCAAGGCCTCCCAGCACCTTTGGGGTGCTTATCACCTGCTTAGAACCCTGTATAATGCTCTTTTCTGTGTGCACGGCCAGAAAACATGAGAACAGTTATAAAAATTTGTATTTCTTTTTATTTAAAACACACATATATATATATATGTATATATATATATATACACTCAGCTATATCTATATATATATACATATATATATATACATAAATGCAAATTTATACAGGAAAACCATCTTCAGAATGTGATATAATTTCTGTCAAATATATATAAACTTCTCAGTATTTTTGAAGCTGGAAATATGAAAATGTACCTATGAGAACCATGTAAATTGGTGATCTTCTTTGGTCACATTGTCTTATGCTTACATACAGATGTAGATTTTTGAATATTGGTATACAATATAAAACTCAAATGCAAATTTCCAAACCTCTGTTTTTCTGAAAGAATTATCCTATTTCTGTATATTATTGTTAACCAAAAACCTGTAGCATATTGGGAATTCCACTTTCAAATCAGCTTGAATTTTGAAGATATAGAAATATATACATAAATATGAGAACACTGTTTTATACAGAAAATTATTTTCCTCTACTTGTGTTCATACACTGAAAGTATCTTGATGTACATGCATTTTTACATTTGAAAAACCAAACTTGAACAAGAACCTTCAAGAGAGTAGCTTGGAGTGAAAACAAATTCCTTTACCAAATCAGAGAAAATTTACTGAGAAAAGAGCAGATGTTATTTTAATACTGAAACTTACAACCTTTTCTTTTGTTCAACATGATAAAATGGAATTCAAAAGATGTTTTGAAACTCTCGTTTGAAACCTAAGTATGCATGGAAATCAGTTTGAAAAGCAATCTTTGTATGAATGTGGATAAATGAAGAAAATTCTTTTAGAATCAATAGAATGCATGAAGCATGTATGGAAAATGCACAATTTTCTGTTCTTGCACTTTATTATACTGTATTTTGGTAACTTCCGGGATAGGATGCCAAAGGTGGATCCACAGAGATGGTAGTTTTACCTTTTCTGAAACTACCACTTGTTATTTTATTTATGCTTGGCCAAGCACTTGTACCATTGAAATAGATGGATTTGTTTTAAAAGCCTAGAAATATATGTATTTGAGTCTCTACCACCTCCTGTTGCAAGAAATATGTTTTCTCATATTAGAAATGCATATAGGCACCATGCATGCATCGAGAGTTCCCTCCTATTTTATTGTGTCAGGTTGCTAGGCTCCTTATGCAGGGCCGGGGATTCCTTCGAGTTAGGAAGGAACCCGGGGAAGTCATGTACTTCGTGGTTGGGTGGAAAAGGCGCCTGAATCACACTCTTGGCCCCAGCTCGCAAGAAGACCGATGGTGTCACGGCGGTTGGAGGATCAGAGTGTTATTTGCTATTGATGTACTTGTGTATCATTCTGGAATGGCTTGTAAAGCCCCATTGTATATGTATATGTATTTGACATTCATTATTGAAACTTTGAAATAGAAGAATTGCATGAAAGAATCCGATGTAACATTGATGTGTAGAATTAAGGTTTTATGACGTAACATTGAAAAGATGTTTCTATTAGAATTATTGATCTTTTTCAAGTATGGATGAACATATATATATATATGAAAATTCATTGATGTACTTTTGCCATGTGCATAATCTTGATAAATCACAATGTTATTATTTATATACATAAAATGCAATTTATTCTCTTTTACATTGAGCTCATTTCGGAAGCTTTTATGGATGGTATTATTTACTTGAAAACCTTTTGAAATGGATTGAACAATTTAAAATGCTTTTGCTTATTATCTCCTAAGCGCTACAGGAAGAGAGGGATGTTAGAGGCTCTGACTATGAAGATACCTATATGAACCACCAACAATAATGTAGTATGCTACTGATCATACACTGAAACAATCAAGAAGAGTGCAGAGGCATGAGATGAAGGAGAAACATCAACATGATCATGATATATTATTTTTTTATGCTAACTTTTTTTGCTTCTTTGTGTAGGTATAGGGAAAATCACGAAGTTGATTATTGTTTGAAGACCAAGCATGTGGAGGAAAATAGGCTCCCACAAGGGTAGAGCTCGACATGCTGCCCTTATTCATTCCAAGTGGGCCGAGATAGTAATTGCATCATCATATTCATCAAGAAAAGAAATGATATACAATTGAAAGAGTAAAGCATAGTTATCCATCGAGCTATTAAACCAACTGTGCATTCATAACAATCATGTAAATGCTTTCTGAAAGCTACAGGTGAACAATGGGGTTAATTCGCTCAATAATTTAACTAAATACATTCGTCTCAAGCATTGCTATATGGTTTTTGTTCTTTTTCCACAATATTGTTTGTTCGTCATGTTCATAATGTCATGCAAGGTTCAGTTCAATAGTGTTCTTTCTCACAATCAAGGATAGTGAACAGGCATACATAATGCCTTAATGAAGAGAATTGTTTTGGATTTTCATCTTAGAAGAGAGCAGATTCATGGAACAATTATTAAATGGAGCATAAAAATGCATGAAGAGTGCCAGATAAAATAGTGACATCATCTAATCAATACATAAACAGTTCAGTCATTCAGTATGTGGTGAATCAATCAACTTGCTTGTAGGTACATAATACATTGTTCAACAAGTAAAATATTGCTTCCAAAATGAACAGAAGATGATAAAGCATAAGAGAAAGTGCTTCTGAAAGTGTTAGCTCGTTGTAAGAGGAAATGCAGTCCATAGAGCTGCAGTATTTTAAGCAAAATCTTTGCATAAATTCAAAACAAAATCAAGATTCCAACTAGTCTACAGTCTTATTCAAAAGAATTTTGTGTGTAAGGAAGAAAAAACATGGAGATGACAATTGAAAATACAAACAAAAGATACATTTTCAAGATCTCATGAACCTGTGTGAGGGTTTTCAACAGTTGTACATTTAGAGGTACATTTTCTTCACGAAAAGAAAATATAGATATATGAAAAAGACTCTAAAAAATGTAATCAAAGTGCAGATATATGAAGGATTCTGGCAAACTTTTAGTTTTATCACATTACATGGTGTACCCATGCAAAGGAATAGTACAAATTTCTCTAAGTTTCCAAATACCCATATACTGAAAATTGAAGAATTCAAATGCCAAAAGAAGTCCAGATTTTATATAGTTATCAAAATATGTAGGTTTTGTTTATTTCTCATACACCCACATTGGGGTTTTGAACAGAAAGCATGACTTTTAAAAATTTCAGTCATCTATGAAGGCTTTTACAAGGAAACCACAAATATTTCAAAAGGAAAGCAACAGTCTAATGAATGCCCAAGTTTAGTTTTGCAACTGAAAGTGCAAAGTAAGTAAAAATCAATGTGGGTCGAGCTAGTTTTACATGAATATCAAAACACACATATTTGTTTTCCATTTCCAGGTTACCCATATGGAGATTTCTACAAATAATGAAAAATAGATTCTTTCTATTATCACTCATGTCGGGGTTTTTATAAAGAAATGCAAAAGAAGTTAATGAAAAGACATGGGTTGAACTTCCGAATAGAGAATACAAATTTCTTTCAATTCTCATGATATCCATGTAGGGGTTCACTCAAAATGTGAAAGAAGAAAGAAATTCTTGTTTTGGGTCGAGCCAAAAGCTTCAATATACTCTTTTAGAAATACACATGGTGCGGCCTGAGTATGGCCACAAAATTATACATAAAAGAAAAGATTTCTTAAGCTTTCTGTAGAGAGAAATATATGCTTAGAACGAAACTTACCACTGAATTCCTGTAGGAGAATATGTAATCCGCGAACAAAGCTTTGGTAGAGCTTTCAAAATCCAAACAAAACCAAGACTCGAGCTCTCATGTATGGTGGCCAGTGGATACAAAGAGCACAAAAATAACAAAATAACAAGCATCGAAGATTATAAAAGTATCAGAAACTGTGTTGCAACCGCGACCACAAGACCATAAAGCTCAAGAGGTAAAGCCATAAAAGCTATAAATAATAGCTCACCTTGTGTGTGTAGTGAGGAACAATAACCCTTGAAAAATCTCTCTCATAGAGCTTCCAGACAAAAGCCCGAGCTCATATAGGACGGAAAAGAAGAACAAAGTCATAAGAATGCAAAGAGAAATCAGAGACCAAGTATGTACAGGTCGCGGCCTTAATGGCCATTCTTGCTTTTCAAATGAAGTGGAAAAGTGACAACATATTATAAATCAAGCTTACCCAGTGAAGGATTCGACCATCTGAAGACAAGAGTGAATATTCTCAAGCATGCGAGCTACAGACTGAGCTT
>VDFB02256132.1:41690194-41764178 GCA_007258455.2 Sequoia sempervirens
TGATGTTACTCCAAAGACACATTTCTTAGGATTCAATCCGACTTTGAATTTTTCCAACCTGTCAAATATTTTGGCCAATATCTCTAGATGTCCTTCCCTGGTGTAAGACTTGGCTAAGATATCGTCCACATAGTCCTCCATGAAGGTATGCATCATGTCATGGAAGATTGTTGTCATAGCTCGCTGGTATGTAGCTCCTACATTCTTTAACCCAAAAGGCATGACGTTCCAGCAAAAGGTGCCCCATGGACATGTAAATGCTGTCTTCTCTTGGTCTTCAGGAGCTATCTTGATTTGATTGTATCCTGAAAATCCATCCATGAGTGATAGCATTTGATGGCCGGTTGTGAGATCTACAATCATGTCTATGTTTGGTAAAGGAAAAACATCCTTTGGACATGCCTTGTTTAAATTCTGGAAATCAGTACATATTCTAATGGTGTTATCTGGCTTTGAAACAGGTACAATGTTGGATATCCATTCTGCATAATCAATAGATCTAATGAATCCAACATCTAGTAATTTCTTCAAATCATTTTTCACTAATAATGCAACATGTGGATGCATTTTTCTCAGCTTCTGTTTTACTGGTTTAGTGCCAGCTGGTAAGGATAGGTGATGCATAATGAGATTTGTGTCCAAGCCTGGCATGTCAGAGTATGACCAAGCAAAATTGATGCATCGTTCTTCAAAGAATTTGATAAAATCTGGCTTTTCTGTATCTGTCATGGATGCGGCCGGGTGTAGTATTCTTGCTTTCTCTGCTGTGCCAATATTAATAGACTGTGTGGGTTCTATCAATACTGATGATCTTTCATGGTAATGTTGCGGGAGGATGTCAAACCTTCCATCCTTTGGTGCCTCGATGAGGTTTTCGCCATCGGATGCGTTCTTTATTTTTACTATTTTAGGATCAAATACTGCCATAGAATGGTTTTCACCATTAGATCCATTTTTTTCTTTCATATTTTTGCAACTGGAAGGCTTGGCATCCTCCTGCCTAAAAGCATCATTAAAAGAAGTATTAGTAGAACAAGTATCAGATTCTTCACAGCAGAGGTAGTTAATAATGGAGGAATCATTGTCAAATATAGGGAGATTAATAGGATGTTGGGGTTCCCATTCAATAAGCTCGGGATGTAGTAAAGGCAACGAGTCATTAGATGGGTTGAGGTCAGCGATTGTGAAAGCTCGGACGGAAATGTCGTCTAGGTTGTTTGTGGTTATGTCGAGGCCTACAAAGGTATTTTCTTCCACATCATTTATCTCAATCGATGTCTGTTCATCTTCACTTGAGTCATCGAAATTTTGTGTTTCAAAGACAATAGGATTAAAGCTTGAGCTTTGACCCTCCTCGTGTTCGGGAGTATACTTTTTGATAATGTCAATCTAAATATCTTCATAGGAAACCTCTGATAAGTTGTCCCACTCATACTCATTTGAATCTGTTTCAGAGTTATCTCTTATTTGAAGAATACGCTCCACAGTTTTATTGGTGATTTTTGCTCTTGCTTCTTCTGTGTATCCTAATCCAGTTCTGCCATTTTGCTGAATTGTGAGGACTTGAATGGGTTCTGTTACACTTTGTTTCCCTTGATCAAGAGATCCTTGTTCTGCTACATATCCTAGTCCTGTTTTATCCTTATGTTGGAGCGTAAGAGGCTGGATTGGTTCTGTTATGCCTTGTTTCCTTAACCCGAGAGGTCCCTGTCCTGAATATCCCATCTTCTCCAGAATAGTTTTTCCTTTCCCATATTGATTTGTTTGTATGATGTTACTTGTGGAAGCGGAAGCTTCTTCATCTTTATAAAGCCAATTTAGTATGGCCTTATCTTCTGATTCTTCATCTAAACTCCCAGCTTTTACAAATCTGCCATCTAATGCTGTTGTAGATTGTTCTGAATTGTGGGTGTTTGTAGATGGCTGTCCATATGTTTGTAAGGAGGGTAACATTTGCGATAGATGAAATGAGTGTCCAACACCATATTCACTTATTCCTTTGTCACTTATCTGTACTTCCTTGGTGAATTGATGTGAGAGTGGAGCCAATTGTTCTTCAATATTTGAAGGGTTAGATTGTGCCACCCTTATCTCTTGTGATTTTTGTTGTTTTGGAAGCCACTTTGAAATGAAGCTCTGCTGTTGCTCACTATCTGTTGTGCTAACTTCTCTGTTGTTAGGTATGAATGTATCCTGAGATGTCTTCAAGGTATGACAAGCTTGGGTGTCATTGTAATCTGCTGTGATTGTTACCTCCTGTCCATTGACAGGAAATTTCAGACATTGATGATATGTAGAAGGTACTGCTTGCATATCATGGATCCAAGGGCGTCCCAACAGTATGTTGTATGTTAGTTCTCTATCTAAAACTTGGCAAACCACTTTTTGGACAATAGGCCCAACTTGAATGGGTAATATGATCAACCCTTTAGAGGACCTTTCTTCTTCATCATATGCTTTGATTGTGATTTTTCTTCTTGTATCAATAGCTTCATCTGAGTATCCTAGTGCACGAATCAGCTTTAAGGTACAAATATTTAAACCAGCCCCTCCATCTATCAGGACACATTTTACATGATGTTTATGGATAAGGACTTCAATGTGAAGGGCGGAATTGTGTGGATGGGTGAGTGATACATCATCATGTTCGGAAAATGAAAGGCAATGAGGTGCAGATAGATGTCCCACCATAGCTTGGAATTGACACACATCCAGATTGTTAGGTACCGTAGTTGATACAAGAGCTTGTTCAAGAACCTCTTTGTGTGAGGGGGAAATCTTCAAAAGTTCCAAGATTGATATTTGTGCCGGTATTTTCTGCAATTGATCGATGAGATTATATTTATTGGAGGGAGGATCCACTGATGGGGATGATATTGATGCTCCTTTCAATATAACTTTGGATTGTGCCCTTGTTGTGGCATTAACCGGTTGGTATTCTTGTTTCCCTTTGAGTGTGATTACATTGATTTGGTTTTCAGAGTTATCCATATGTTGTACCAAATTGGTAGATGTAATGTCATTGTTCTGATTGATTTGGTTGCATAACTCTTCATCCTCCTTGGTAGCGGACAAACAAAGGATTGTTGTGTCATAAACATAACCAATGTTTTTGCCTTTGGTGTTTGCGGAAGAAGATTCTCCCTTCTGATAATTGGGTAGAGGATTTTTGAATGTTGTATGATCTTTATTTGTTTGGTGCCCCTCTACAAATACTTTCTTTTGATCTATGAGGTCTTGTACCGCATGTTTTAATTGCCAACAATTTTCAATCATGTGACCTTTATTTTGATGATAGTGACAGTAATGTAAGTCATTCCACCATGATGGTTTGACTTGAGGGTCCCAATTTCTAGCCTCTTGCACTTGAATGAGTTTTTCGTTTAAAAGTTCTTTGAGGACTGATTCCAATGATTGTCCTAATGGCATGAATTTTTGTTTATTGGATGGTCGTTGGAATGATTGGGC
This sequence comes from Sequoia sempervirens, assembly GCA_007258455.2. Taxonomy (NCBI): domain Eukaryota; kingdom Viridiplantae; phylum Streptophyta; class Pinopsida; order Cupressales; family Cupressaceae; genus Sequoia; species Sequoia sempervirens. The sequence continues at coordinate 41,693,663 of VDFB02256132.1, forward strand.
TTTTGTTTCTCCACTGTTTTGATTATTTCCTTGATCACTACTTTGTTTGACATTAAAACCATTGTTTTGTTTGTTTGTAGTGGTTGGTGTCAAGGTGAATACTGGTTTAGGTGCGTGTGTATCGATTATGGTATCAGTATTCTTGTTCTTTTGCCAAAATCTTGGCTTTTCGTTGTTGTTGTTAGAGGAATGGTTATTGTTTGAACCTTCAGTGAAATGTTTGATTGTTCCTCTTTTGATTAGAGACTCTTCAATTTTGAGCCCCTTTTCGATAACTTGTTCAAATGTGGATGGACATTGTAAGTCCAATCTGTAATTCATGTCATCTACTAAGTTATCAATGAACATCTCTATCTTCTCCTCTTCAAGAATAGATCTAGGGTATTTAGCAAATAGCCTTCTCCATCGTTGGAGAAAGGAAAGAAAATTTTCACCTTTTGCTTGTTTGGTGTTGTAGAGCTCTTTTAAGGTTACCCCATGTTGGATGTTGAATGAGAAGTGTGTTATGAACCTATTGATTAATTCTTCAAAGGATTGAATCCCAGGTTCTAGTTTAGAAAACCACTCCATGCAAGTATTCCCTAAGCTCCTTGGAAATAATCGTATTAGGTAAGAGTCCTCGTGTGCGAACTCTATGCTCATGGCTCGAAATTCTCATACATGATCAAATGGATCGGTTCTTCCATTATACTTGTTGTATGTTGGGTACTCACAATACCTTGGAAATGGTATCATGTTAATGCTTGAGTCAAATGGATAAGGGAAAATGTCTTGTAATAGATATCTCTTTGTTGGCCCTTGTTGTATATTTTGGAATTGTAATTGCAATTGTTGGATTTGTCTTGTCAAAGCATCTATTTGATTTGGATTTTCTATATTAGTTGAATTAGGTGTGGTTGTTTCCTTGAGTTGATTGACATCAAATTCTTTAGGAAGCTTAGCACCTTTGTCAGCTAATAATAGAAGATACTTTTCCATATCTTGCTCTAGCATCTTTTCCATAAATTTATGGAAATGAGGGTCTTGTTGAACTTTCTCGATTTCCTCTACAGTTATTTCTTTCTCATGCAAGTTAATAAGAGGATCAGTGTTGCTATATCATCCCCAAGGGTTTTCTTCAGCCATGGCTGCTATTCTTTCGTTTTCTTGTTCTTGTTGTTTTTGATATGCTGCTCGTGTGAAAATAGGCATACAAATGTTTAAAGTTTACTCTAGATTTTGATCTTGGATTTGATTGGATAAGTGCCAAGATTGTTGTTTTAAAATCTGATTTCGTCTTATCTAGTTTCATGATGAAAGGATGATAGAATCCTTGATGGGGAAACTTTGACAGAAAAACTCAAATTTTGGTGAAAATGACACTATGCAAGATGCTGCAAGATCTAGGTGTAGGGGTAAAGCTTTTTACTTTTGCGTGACTTAAGTGTTCTGGACTGTGAAAAAAAATGTTTTGAACTGATGGAAACCTTGTATTCGATATGGGCAAGCTCACAAAATGTCCTATTAACTCTCTGTTTTTCGGGTTTTATGGCGCGCTAAAACAGATACCGGGCGCGCTGAAACAGAGACTGAGCGCGCTAAAACAGAGACCGGGCGCGCTAAAATAGATACTGGGCGCGCTGAAACAGAGACTGGGAGCGCTAAAACAGAGACCAGGCGCGCTAAAACAGAGACCAAGAGCGCTAAAACAGAGACTGGGTGCGCTAAAACAGAGACTGGGCGCGCTAAAACAGATACTAGGCGCGCTAAAACTATGACCTTAAGATTTTTAAGACAGAAAAACTATCTTATTCTGTGAAACTCACTTGGTCTTGTATCATATTGGATGGTTGGTTGTGGAATGTATTCTGGACGAATTCTCTGACTATGATTGTGGTGTTGCCTAAGAGCTCTTCTTTGGAAATATGCTTGTGAATCTAAGGGAGCTACAGCGTAGTCGCCTGTATAACCTCTAGAGAAATTGTGATACCTATGAATAAAAGTTCTATGTTGGAGTAGAACTTTCCTGCTTTGATACAGAAACCGTTGTTTTCTTAGGAGTTGTTTGTATGCAAGTGTTCTCTTTGGTTTTTGGATTCGTTTGGCAAGAGATTTCTTGAAAAACTTGGTGGATACCCAATCTTGAATCATGAGAAATCCACAAGTGCTTTGATTTTAAGGATTTTTGTGATGATCTTATCTGAGTTTAATGATAGAAAACACAGCAATCAAGAATAGAATGGTTGTATTTAAAAATCCTAGAATCTAAACAAATGGTGTATGTTCTCAAGAATCAATGATTCTTTTTTATTTTTACTGGTTTGATAACAAGATAAAACACATCAAATAGACTCACTCCTACAGACAAAAGGTCATCGTTATATACTCGAACGGCCCACAGCTTGGAATTGCGTTGACTCACACAACCATGTCACCCCCTAGAGGGCGCCCGTGTTTTTGTCTTTTCCAGGTGCGTACTCAGAGTGACGGAAGTGGATACCAGATCCCCTGAGCAAACAGTCCTTGGCAATTATATGGTGAGTGCTTGAGGGTAGATTCTTCTCTAATTACATTCATTCTTGATCATAAATGTTGTAAATGATATTAATGCTTCAAACTTAAGATTCGTTTCATTGTTATAATGATCAAAATGTTATAATTTGCTATACATTCAAGCATTCTCTTGCCCCCTACCCTTTGCTCTCTCCCCCATCCTTTTAAAAAATTTCTTTGTCATAAAAGATTCACATTTATGTCTCATTTACACAAATTTATCTGAAGCACTAGGAGTGAATAAAGATATGTAAAAGATGATGGATTATTTCTAAACAACAACTTTCCATCTTATAGCTAATTAAATCCTTAATATTTGAATAGTTTAGAGCTCGAATAATGCTTGTATATGCATGTGTAGCAATAAGGGAGCCTATGTGAAGATTGAAATTTAAAACATCACTTTGGTATTTTTCCTTAGGTAGTGAAATGATATTTTGAGTAATACAAACATACACACACATTGATATTTTTTGGCATTGCATTGAAGAAATTTTTTTCTCTTATACCTACCCTCGGCTAGACATGGAGGTATATAATATTGGTTTCTGGGTTTATTCTGTAAGTAGTTAATTTCACAGAGGAAGACTAAAATCTTCTTAATGTCCCGTGTTAGGTGTGAAAGCATATGAATCACTTGCTGAAGGCACCATTTTGTATTCATCCAAAAAATGGTTTGTTCTTTTTTTTTTATGTTTCTTGCATGTGTTTTTTTAGGCTCTAGAGATGTAGCTTGACTCTTTCCTTTGCACTTTTCATCTATTTTGATGATTACAGTAGATTGTCCTCATAATTTTTCATGTAGATATGTTTGTAACCTTATTTTCTACCAATAAATTTGCAAACCACTCACATATTAAGGACCGTTTCACTAACTTGTAGTCATCCATTACTTCATATGTTGTAGGTTGTGTCTATGTTAATAAACTCGATGATTGCAAGACTCTTAATCCCACAAGTGTGTCCTAATCTTTCAAGCAAAAGTCTTTACCTTATTTATAATTTTTAAATGGTTAATTAAATTTGCTTCTTTTTAGATACGATATTTGAACCTTGGATTAAAATATGGTATTAGATGAGCAGTATAATGATAAAACCGAGGTCCATTGAACACAAATTATGAACATAATTTACTGGACTATGAATAGTGTTACAATTATAATTATTTCTCCTTTACCTACCTCTGCATTAATGAAAAAGATAGATCCCTATAAATCTAACCATGAAAGTGTTGAAATCTGCAATATCTACAGGACTCCAAAAACTATAAAACATATTCTTTTTGAATTTTTTTATGTTCAAGAAATTTGGTACTTATTCTGCCATAAGCTAAAGGTCTAGAATAGCAATGGTAAAATTAATTCGCATGATATTTTGTTTTGTAATTTCAAGCTCAAGTTTGATTGTAACCTATTTTAGTATTTTTTATCCAATGAGATCATGTGGCATTTGTGGAAGGCGAGAAATGATGATAAATTTAAGGGTATCAAGAGGGTACTCACTGAGTCTTGCAAGAGACTCACTTTCTACTCTGTTGCTCTGCAGGTTTCAACTCTTGTGGAGATCTCACTGGAGAATTTCTTGAAGTCAATAACTAAAGGTGTTGCTAACAATACTAGAGAGGATCTAAGAAGTGGACCCAACTGTAGGTTGAGCTTGGAAGAGACCGTGTTGTTCCAGCAGACATTTGATGAGCTCTAGAGAGCAATTGATGAAGCTACAAGCCCAAAAAGACAACGCGGCCCCCAACAGTTGGACCCCCAAGGAGAAACAATGGTGAACCTTGATATTGAAGAAATCAGCAATGAGGAGAATGTAATCCTTAAGTTTATGAATGGCAATGTTACTTATTAAATAAATATTTCTATTTATTTACTAAGTAGAAGAATTTAAGATTAATTAATCAAATAAGTCGTATTCAATTAATTAGATTCTCTAGACCATTTTTAGGTGTCTACAGAACCAATTAATTGATCACACAGTTACAGCAAATGTGTACAGACAAACTAGAGGTAAACTTGTTACACCAATTCAAACAAATAGAGAACATCACAATTGGAGACAACTTTGATAATATTTTCAATAAACACGACCAACAACTGATACCAGAAATAATTGCAACACATCAAAAGACTTCCATTGATATCTCCATGATTTTACATATGCAACATAATCTCATTTTTTTCGAAAGATTATGTTCCTTAGAACTGTATCTATTCTATCCTACTATTTTACCTACTACTTCATTTACAATTGAGAGTGATTATTTATACATCAGTATCCGAATAGGCACATTGTTTCTTATTCCAATATCAGCAAACAGTTGCAATTAGGAATTTTCATGTCGGCCACAATGCATAAGACTTCATCAATCATTCGTTGTAACATCCCCATGAGTATGCCGAAGGAAACAATATCGTTGATCATCCATTTGGTCTTTTGTGCCTCACCGTATCACATCTGAGTCGTGAAGACATCATATCGAAAACCCCTAAAACCCCATTTGTCTCCCGTGCGTCGCTGTTTTTCACAACGAATCCATATAGTATTCTTTTATTCCCTTTCAGTTTCGTCTTTGCATTCATTATAGCTCATCTGGGTCAGTGAGATATCACAGAGATTACAATACATTTTAACGATATGTACTTCTTGTGCCTTCCATTCGCTGAGACCCAAGGAGCCTCTCACCGAAATGCACCTTGTTCTAACTCACTGTCACTGTAACTTAATGGTGTCAGGAAGACCTTACAGAGAATCCACCTTGTTCTACCAAAAGTTCCTTTATCTCTCGAGTTGCCGAAACAACAGTAAACTCCTGCCGACAAAGTCCCCTTGTGCTCCATCGGCGAGACCAGGCACCTCGCCAAGACATTTTAGTTTTCTTATTGACTGAAATAAGTCTTACCGATGAAGCCATTCATCGGAAAGACAATGAGCCTTCGAAGAGACTCATACTAATGCCAAAAGTTACACCGAACCCATTCATTCATCTCATTCGCTAAGACTTATCCCAATGTGCTCTATTGGTGAAACACCCTGATTTCGTTGAAACTCTCACCGAAGACCACCTCTCTAGAGATCGCCAAGAAATTTCAGTTTTCTTACCGACTAAGTCCACCTGTCACTAATGACCCCCTTCACATCTTATCGGCAAGAGACTACTCTGATATACTTTAGTCTCACCAATGTACATTCCTCATTGCCAGTCGGTAAGACAATGCTCAATTGCCAAGACCACCTGCCGAAAACCTTTAGCTTGGCCAAAACATTTCCACATGCGCTAGTCAGAGAGACAAAATGTTTTCACTGTGACCTTATGCCAATACTCATCAATTTGGCCGAAATAAATACTTGTGCACAGTCGGTATGACATGTGGAGATCACCGTGACATTATATCGATGCCTCAATCCTTTGCCGATAGAACCTTTGATATGCCTTTCGACAAGACATTCATATTTCGTTATGACCTTCACCCAAATATGACTCCTATGCCGATATGTGTCTTTCAAACATGGGTTGGTGAAACATGACGTGTTCAATGAAGCATTACACCGATGATCCTGACTCATGCGGATATGAACTCTCCCGTCACCGAGACATTGAAACTATTATGCCGATAACTGCCAGTGAATGAAATTCAGTCGCCATGACATTAAAATGTCTTGCCGATAGGAACCACAGACGTTTTGCTAGTAGAAGACACAACATGGATCAGGGAGAGCCTAATGAACTCATGCCGATAGGCACTAGAATGCAAAAGATGCGTGACTTAATGGATTCGATGGGCAACATGGGAAAAATATGAGCAAAATGATATGAAAATAAACCCCTACATTTATGAAAAGGATTCCAATGGAAACTTAAGGTTATGTCAAACATGTGAAAAATCTCAGAAATTTATAGTTCCAATAGGAAGGTTCTCGGCAAGATACAAGTAGTTCAGGGAAAGTCTCGACGACCCCAAAAGTCACAGTGATAAGTTATCATTGGTGAGAATCGTAGTGATACACTTAAGACTGAAGGAATAATTCTCGAGACTCAAAACTTTGGTATGACTGCATGACACCATAGCAACATATGATCTATTGGCTATCGGTGAGACTCAAAACATCAATGAGACTGTGTGACACCAAAGGGATATGTAATATTGACTGTTGAAGAGACTGAAGGAATCAACGAAACTACATGACGTCTCAATAGGTGTCTAATAAACATGGAAAATTACCGAATAAAATAATTGCTTGAGATTTGAATATGAAGGGACGTGACTTGATTGATCTCTCACAGATGGTACATTTCAACGAATATTTAAAAAAAAAAATTGCATTATTTTGTTAAAATTTTGACGAATACAACCAACGAATCACCGAAAAGGTCTGAGAAAGTTGCTATAGCTGCGACGAAGGCTTTGTCATAACTCCTTGTCCATTTCATCGCAGTTTCGACAAAGTCCACCAATGAATAACATCAAATGTCTAAAGAAGTTGCTTAGCTGCAACGAAGGCTTCATTGTAACTCCTTACCCATTTTGTCGCCATTTCAATGAACTCCACTAATGAATCACATAAAAGGTCCAATGAAGTTACTTAGCTATGAAGAAGGCTTCATTGTAATTACTTTCCCATTTTGTCAAAATAGTGACAAACTTTTGGAGTTCTTTTGATGCTTCGGAAGAGCCATTGTAATTGCATTTTGGTTGTATTTTTTCAGTGGATACATGAAGTTTTCATCGATATTCTGATGAAAAGCCGAGTCATTTTATGATGCCGACGATCGACGAATATGCACCATTATTTTGACGTTTAATTCATCATTGAGCTTGCGACGAAAAAATAGCGACAAAAATATTTTCATCATTTAGTCACTTTTCTGACAAATATTTGTCGAACGATCGACGAACGTCTGTTGGAAAATGGTGTCAAATTCAATAGTGTCGATTAACCTTACTTGGCCTTTATATACTTTGAACTATTATGGTTCAAGTCCCATGAGGCATTTTATATGTTGTCCTATGCAGCCCCCTTTCTCAATGTAACTTATGAGCACGTGCAAATTATTTCACTTAAATCCCATCCACCACCTTTGTCCATCACTCATCATGGATGGCTATGAGAACATTTGACTCATATCAGTGATGTGCACTACATGAGTTTCTCTTTATATCGCTGGAGGTTTTGGCTATCACTAATTGCTCTTGGGTTTTGAGTGTTGAAATAGTGATGTGTGATGACCTTAGGACCCTTTTTATTACTTTCCATCACTCATTGCAAATAGTTGTGTGCTTGTCTTTCCCAAATTTGTGATGAGTGATGAGGTCCCTAATCCTAATGATTCATTATTTTGAAAAGGGTGAATGAATAATATTTTTGTGTTGTTGATTTTGAGGGAAGATACACATGGACTAGTTTAGTTCTATCACTACTTTTCATCCATCACTAATGAGGTCTAGAATTTGAAACATAAATTACCAATGAGTGATGTAGGGTGAAGATTGTTAAAGGAGGACAGTGTAACAATGGTCAAGATTTCATCGCGCCAGTGCTCTTTTCATTGCTCGAACTTTGGAAAGGGAAGCTAAATACCTGATGGGTAATGGGATGTTTTAGGAAATATTATTGTCATTGTTGGCTCTTTCTACTTCACTGATGTAAATGAAAAGGCATGAACTAGGATGGAAATACATGATGATTGTTAGGTTAAAGATGACTAATGAAATTAAGGGTAAATGTAGCAACATTTTGAGGTGGTATCACTATTTTTGAGGCACAAGTTGTAAAATCCAAAAATGATGCTTTAGGATCACCATTGATGGTGTTTTCAATCCAAGAAGATTGCCAACCCAGATTCAAAGCTAAGTGGTTAAGTTGTCAGCTCACTTACTCAAAGCTCTCCTTAATCATTAATGCCTACACACTCCTAATTATTCTACTTAATGCATATTTCTTCTCACTTTTATCTCACCATTTGCAACCTTTGAGAATTGAGAAGTTTGATCCAGAGAGAAAGTGTGTGATTCTTAGGCTTTTAATTTTAGACGTATTAAAGTGTTTATCCTGGGTAAGTTGATATGAGCTTTGTTTCAATCATGCATTAGTTTTTTGAGAGTTCCATGTTTATGGGATAGTGAGAGTTTTGATTTCCTATAATTTTCATTAGGGCTAGTTGAAATTGTTTGGGTTTGAGGGTTTTCTTTTCTGCAAATTCAATTCAAGAGCTTATGCTAGTGTGTCTTCTTGTAATTAAATATTTTCTAGTCCTTACCGTGTGTCCTATAAGAATGGGTTAGTCAGGTGTGTCTATCCAACCAATTAGGAGTTATAGGAGGCTTAGTGTGTTTGAATTTCAATAGGACATATCTAAAGCTAAGCAAGAAGTACCCAGAGCTTCTATGACACCAAAGGGCAGGAGGAGTGCCTATAGTAAAAATAAGAAGGGTGGTGTCAAGAGCACCTATAATTTGAGGAGTAGGGTAATTTTAGAAGAATTGGTCAAGTTTAAAAAGAAGGAATCAGTTAAGCCTAAGAAGAAAGAAAAGAAGAATAAGTATCACAAGGCTTATCTAGGGAAGCACAAATATCCCATTAAGGTCTCAAATAACCCTTTCAGAAATGGAAGAGATACTGACCCAAAGTATGGACAATATCTTCTTTCTTTCGTGCCATATGAGGATTCTAATGAGGGAGGAGTAGTAGCTCCTCCAGTTTCAGCATGAAGATGGAGCGGGCGGGCATTACTCTAATGTTGACAAATTAGAGTAGTGTCCCGACCCTTTTTTTTTTTATGACACCATTGCCACTACAACAAACTCATCCTCTTTAGAATGTATATGATTTTTTGTATGTGGTGCTAAAGTGGAAATATTTTTGGTTGGTGTGAAGGAGAGGTGTTGGACTCTGTGTCTTCGATTGAAAATATGCCTTTTTTTATTAGTATATAAGTTTTTTCCTTGAGTACTAATGGAGAATACTTTTTGGTTGACATCGACAAGGGATTTTGGCACTACCACAACAATGAATGACACCTTATGGAAGGTTGGTTGGTCTTCTTCAATTGACTATGTGGAGTTTTGTCTTTTTCTTTCCCCTATTCTAAAATTATTAAATGTAACCCTTTGGGAGGTCTCTAAGCCTAAAATGAAATGTGTGCCAAATGAAATGTATTTGAAATGGTAATTCTACCTGAAGCTTGTTGCTCCCATTCTTCTATAAATGAGATATCAAGGCCAGTTACTATGAGTTCAATTTTTTAGTCTCAAAATAGTCTAAGTGGGAAAACTAAGCTCCTAAAAAAGTATATTGTAAATTCATGCACGGATGAATAGGTTAGAAAGGAGTCTAAGGTATGAGTTGTTTTGTAATGTTCTCAAATAGTTTTACAGTACCAGGAGTTTATAAATGAAAATGCTAGTTCAAAAGCACATTCTCTCCTATGTAATTTCCTTCCAAACTATAAATGAAATGGTTAATGATCTTTTCATTTGTCTTCAATTCTTTTTAATTAAATGAGTGATTTTATTTTTGCTTCAATTTAAAGAATTGATTAAATGTTAGAATAATGTCACATGTTTGTAAGGAAAGAGCATAAGATTGATAAGTAGTTGTGTTTTAGGCACAGTGAGTTGAATATTGTAATACAGTATATCAACAGTCTATTAATTACTAATTCAAATTGCTAAGGTATTACTAGTTATTAGGAATATGACTCCATTACCCCAAGACAAGGCACTAGTCTTTTCATTTGGTTATCCTGAAGATAACTGAGTTAGTCATGCACTTGACCAAGGGCTTGAAATGAGAATGAAAATCATCTAAAACACATTCAATTACAATATAACAATCTGAAGTACCATCTTATTCCTTGCAATAGATAGTAATTTATTTAAAGGTCAACCAAATATTTAATGAATGTTATCTATTGGTGCTTTATAGGAATTTATATTTGTGTAGGAATGTTCTTCATCAAATGAATATCATATAGACATAACAAAGATTACCCTCTTGGGTTTCACAAAGCCCGAAGAATAGAAATAAGGGCCTTTGAATCCTTACTTGTATGTTGGCCAATTCTTACCCTTGCTAAGTATTGGGTTCTGGCAGATTCCTAAGTAAGTGGTAAGATCAATTTTTGTTCTAAAAAAATAACCAACACACCTTCTACTACATTGATCATTTCAGAATTTTTCCTTTATTCTCCCCCTTTGACATCAATGGAAAAGGTTACACTCCCCCTAAAAACATACTCCCCCTTTGACAAGCAATTAAAAGAGAAAATGGGGATCCTTGAATCTACAACCATCAAGTCATTAGAAACTTGTAAAATAAGTTTTCCTGACTTGATCTTTATTTACTTTTCTAGGGATGAATGAAGAACCAATCAAGCTCCCCCTAGATTCATGCTTTATCACCAATATTTAGTGATATGTTGTGGGAGAGACTATTCCCAACTTCTAGCTCAGATATTCAAACTTCTTTGTAGGGAGAGGCTTGGTGAAAATTTCAACCACCTGCTCTTTTGTTTGGACATACTCCATATTGACCTCCTTATTTGTAACATTTTATCTAATGAAGTGATAATTATATATATGTTCTCAGCTCTAGAGTGCATCACTAGATTCTTTGAGATGTTGATTGCACTAGAATTATCACAAAGAATAGAGATAGGTCACTATATTCTACCTTCAGGTACTTAATTGTCTACTTCATCCATAGGACCTGAGTACAACATGCTATTGTTACATACTTTTCTTCTTCTATGGAAAGAGTAATGGATTCTTGTTTTTTTCTCATCTAGGAAACAAAATCATTTCCTAAAAATAATGCTCCACCACTGGTGCTTTTCCTATCATCTACACTTCCTATCCAATCTATATCTATGTATGTTAAAGAAAAATCCTTGCTCTTGGGATACCACAACCCATAATAAAAAATTATTTTGATTATCTGAAAATTATTTTCACTGCATTGACATGAGATTCTTTTGATGCAACCTAAAACCTCGCAACCAAACATACTTCTTGCATAATATCTGGCCTTGATGTGGTTATGTACAATAACCTACCAATCATTGACCTATACATTGTCTTATTTTCATTTGGGGATTCATCTGATTTGCTCAATTTATAGCCAATTATCATGGGGGTATTGACTGGTCTAATGTCCTCCATTCCAAATTTTTTGAGCATTTCCTTAGCATACTTAGTTTGAGATATGAATATCCCAATATCAGTTTGTACAATTTGTAGACCAAGAAAAAATGACAACTAACATTGACATCTCAAACTCATCTTGCATATGCATAGCAAATATTTGACATATTTTATCAATGCTACCTCCAAATATTATGTCATCTACATATACAAAAACAATAATCATATGCTCACCTTTTGATTTGAAATACAAGTTACTATCTGTACACCCCTTTTCGAATCCTTGTTGTTGTAGGTATTGGTCCAACCTAGAATACCATGCTCTAGGTTCTTGTTTTAGACCATACAATGCCTTCCTTATTCTACAAGCATAATCATCTTCTTCTGAAAGTTGAAAACCTTCTAGATATTCAATGTAAACTTCCTCTTCTATGTTTCCATTCAAGAATGTATAATTAACATCCATCTAATATACTTTGAATTCCTTGTAAACTAAAAAACGCAAGAAACATTCTTATTGCTTCTAATCTTTCCACTGGTGCAAATATTTTTTCGAAGTCAATTCCTTCAACTTGTGCATATCATTTGCACACTAATCTTTCCTTGTTCCTAACCACAAATCCATCTTCATTTAGCTTATTTCTAAATACCCATTTGGTGCCTATTACATTTTTGCTTGATAGTTTAAGAACTAATTCTCATGTCTTGTTCTTCTCAATCAGATTGAGCTCCTCTTCCATGGATCTTATCCAACTCTCATCCTCAATAGCTTCAATAAAGCACTTTGGTTCAATTTGAGAAAGGAGAGCAAAATTTACTTGTTCCCTATTCTTTGCAAGTTTTCTCCTTGTTTGAACACCTTCATTTTTGTCACCAATTATTTGATATGTAGGATGATCCTTTTTCACATATTTTCTAGGGGCTCGTTCAATCCCTTCATTATCTTTGTCTTGTTATTCTTCTTCAACTATCACACCTACATCATCATCCTCTAGTTCAATCTCAAATTTGTTTCTGCTAGGCTTACCTTGATTTGTATTTTCATCAATCTTGAAATTGATGCTTTCCAAAATATTTTGTAGCCTCTTATTGTAACACTTATAATCTTTTCTTTGAGTGGAATATCCTAAGAATATTCCTTTATCACATCTTGAATCAAAGCTTCCCAATTCTTTATCTTCTCTTTTAATGTAGCATTTTCTACCAAACACCTTGAAATACTTGACAAATGTAGGCTTGCCATACCACAATTCATATGGAGTCTTTCCAAAGTTTTCTCTTAGAAGAGCTCTATTCTGGATGCACACTATAGTGTGAACTACTTCCTTCGAAAAATTATCTTCCAAATTTGGCTCATTTAGCATAGCTCTAGCCATAACTTTGAAAATCATGTTTCTTCTTTCTACAACTCCATTTTGTTCTGGATTTCTTGGCACAAAATACTGATGCTTGATTCCATGATTTTCACAATATGCTTTGAATTCACTTGATGTGAATTCTCCACCTCTATCTTATCTCAAGAACTTAATTCTTCTCCTCGTCTCCTCCACTAGCTTCCTGAAAATCTCAAAATTCTCAAATTCCTCAGCCTTTTCCTTTAGAAATGTTACCAATGCCATTTTGGTATAATCATCAATTAGTAGCATAAAATATCTTTCACCTTGAAACCCTATTTTCCTTGTGGGACCGCACAAATTAGTATGAATTATTTGCAAGGGATTTTTGGTTAAATAATCCTTTGTTGGAAACTTAAACCTTGTATTTGCAGGCTTCACTATCTTAGGCATGTTATTAACCAATCCTTTTGAACTTATGTTTACCAAATTATCAAATTTTGCATGCCCTAATCTTCTATGCCATAGCTAATTCTCATTTTCTTTGTTTATTAGACAATTTTTTCCTCTTCCTTCACAAAGGTTGTAGGTATTACTATCAATCCTTACTCCTTGTGCAATTTTCTTACCATTCTCTCTTATCTTGCAGCCCTCAGAGTTTAATATAATTTTATACCCATTGTCACACACCTGGCTGACACGAATAAGGTTATGTTTCAAACCCTCAACATAGAGGAAATATTTTTTATTATTCTTTCCATCTATGCTCAAAATTTCCTTACCATGAATTTTGACAGCAATATTATCACTTGGGCTTGTTGATCCTTCTTTTCACTTCTTGGTTCAATGAATTTGCTTTTATCTCTAGTCATATGCTTAGAGCAACTACTGTCAATTACCCAAAAATTTTCTTTCTTTGCATGCATTTTTTTATGGGAAATCATAAAGTGATTGGAACTCTTCTCTTTCTCCTTCCACACCTTCTTAGGTTTCTTTTCAATATTCTCTTCCTTTTTCTCAGAAACCTTAGTCTCCTTTTCCATTTTGGGAGGTGAGTATTTCTTCTTTTCAAACTAAACATTCAGTCTTATAAATTTTATTCTACAATCTCTAGCTACATGACCAAAATTGTTGCAAATGTAACAAACTATATTCATGTCAAACAAGGGAGCAAATGGAATTTTTCTTCCAACATTTGTATTCCTCCTTGGAATTACTCTATATTCTCTATCCCTATGACCAAAATTATTTCAAGTATAACAATACCCATAGAAGTATGATGAGTACCTGGTCATGGTATTCCTTGAGCTAGATGAGGAGATCTTCTTTATCTTGGCTTCCTTGGATGATGCACTCTTGTGAATCCATCATCATTTGTTGTTTATGTATTTTGCTTCTTATTTTGTTGAACAAGGACTAACTATTTGTCATTCTTGTCTATAGTTGTCTTCTTATCTTCATCAAATTTCTCTACCTTAGCAGACTTCTTTTCATATTTAGAAACTTCCCTTTTTTTGAAATTTTCACCACTAGAGAATGATTTTTCTTTTGCCTTAAATCATTCATAGAGTTTTGTAGAAGCATCAACAAAGGATCTCTTTCCTTTTTCCAATCCTAAGCCTAATTTCTCCTTATTAGCTGGCTTTTGAGTACTTAACAACTCATCTAGAATGTCAGAACCACCCTTCAGCTTCAAACCTTTATTGATCTGCTCCCTAGATTTCTCCAATTCTTTTCTTAAGGAAACTACTTCTACCTCAAGCTTCATGCATCTATCCATTTCAAATTCTAATTTGGATTTCATCACTTCTTACCTTATTTTGTCTTCCTCCACTTGAATTTATAGAATTACTACCATCTGATTAGATTCTTCAAGATCTTGGGTTAGCTTGTCAGTCTACTTTTGAGCATGCTTTTTCAATTTATTGTTTTCCCTTTTAAGATCATCAAACTTATCCCTTAGATCATCAAGATCTTCAAGGGCATTAATCAGTTCCCCCTCAAGATCAACTTCTTCCTCTTCTTCTTCATGAGAGCCCTTAACTTTTCCATCCTTCTGATCCTTAGAGTCTTTGGCCATGAAGAGGAATTCTTCCTTATCATCCTTCATTACAAAAGCATGATCTTGTTCATCATCTAAATTATCACTAGCATCAAATGAGTCACTTTCTTCATGAATGTACAAACTCTTCTTTTTCTTTCCAAAAATCTTCCTATTAGGATAACAAGATTTCATCTTTTTTCTATCTCCTTGCTTAGATTTATCCTCCTTATCATAAGGGAACTTAGAAGCAAAGTGACCTATTCTTCCACAGTTAAAACACTTGAAAGGAAACTTACCTTTATACTTACTAGATCCTCTCCTCACTCTTCTTATAAATTTTGCTTCTTTCTCATTAGTCTCTTCATGGTCTGTTGCAATGGCTATAGTATTATCTTTCTTATCTACTTCATCCTTTTCCTTTTCTACAACCTTGAATACAACTTCTCTCCTAGAAGGCTCGACATCTCTCATTATCATATCATATGTAGTAAATATGCCATGCAACTCATCAAGAGTGAGTTTATCCACTTCTCTTCCTTCTTCAATTCTAGAGATCTTGTGATCATATTTAGCTATCATTGACCTTAGAACTTTTAGCACAATGACACCTTCTTTCACTTCTTCTCTATATCCTCTAATATCTAGTTTACTACATCATCAACCCTTAGAATATATTCTGCAATATTCTCCTCTTCACTCTTCTTTAGGCCTTTAAATTTAGCTCTCAATACTTGAAGCTTTTCAAACTTCACCTTTCTATCTCCTTCATAGATGTTTTTCAAATTTTCCCAGACATCATACAAATTTTACAATGTATAACCTTAACATACATAGATTCAAACAAATTTTTCATAATGGAAAACCATGCTTTATCTTTGTTCTCATAGTCCTTCTTTCCTATAGCATTAGTGGGAGGAGTAGGAGGGAGAATTTATTTTTTCTTGACTGACAACCAAACATCAAGTCCTATGGATCCCAAATATCTCTTCATCAATGAGTTCCACTTAGCATAATTTGTTCCATCAAACCAAGGTGGATTGCTTAAACCTTCCTGATTATTCATTATGTTCACACTTCTAAAATCTACCTGCATTGATTAAGCTTCACATAGGGAACCTAGGGTTGTGATACAAATTGTTGGAACAAAATAATCTACTAAGAGGGGTTGAATAAATAAATCTAATTTTTTTCTCTTAATCAGTTTGTGCACATTAATTATTTCAAACCCTTAATGTGTAGATTGAGACTTAACATGTAAATATAAGAATATGCACACACACAAGCATCACATTACATTGGATGTAAGTGGAAAAACCAAGATGGGAAAAACCACGGTGAGAAATGCTGCTAGAAGCTACTATCCTAATCCAACCTCACAAGCATGAAGTTCAGTTATAATTCTTTAAGGGCACCAACCCTAAGGAGATACCAATCATCTAGTTTTAGGAGCACCCACTCCAAGGAAGCACCCACTCCCTAATCTAAGCACCTACCTAGATATTTGATGGCACCACCAATCAGATTTATAATAAGAGATACAAAAATTTGATTCAACTTCTATGTTGCAACCTTCTTTGCAATTGCTCAACTCTCTGTTGTTGTCTCTACAACTCATTTTTGTATACACACACAACTCTCTCCTTGTTCCACACTTAATAAAAAAATTGATCTTTTATTTTGTATCTTTTTCACTAACTTGTGTAGATTTCCTCGAGATTCTCACATGTGTTCTAATCGTCCAAAACCTTCTACTCAAATTTACCTATTATCTTCTTCATCATACACCATCTTCATCAAGCCACATCCACATTAAATTTAGGTGTAGATAATTTTTCCTTTTATTCTCTTTGTCAAACCCTAGGATTGGATTTGCATTTAATTTTTTCTCGATTTATTCAATCTGATCCGATCTTCATCTCCCTTGCAAGTTGTACCACTGCTTTGTAGAAAAAATCTTCACCGAAATTGGTTGCAAGTGTAGTTGGACCAATTAAATCCATTCATTGTGATAGCTACCTATCGAAACCCTATTTACATAGTCATGGTCATTGGAGATCTTCAAGTTTGAATTATTTCCATCAATCTTCAGTCTTTGCGCCATGATCCATGGGCCTATGTTCATCTTAGCATCTTTAAAATACCATTTTCATATCAAACCTCTTTAAATTGGCATCGTTGATCTCCATCTCATGACTGCCACTTTACTTCATCATGTTACATTGAGAAATATTTAGGTCTCACCAATATCTTCATTTCTCCCTGAAACCACTTCACCATTTGTCATCCATGTCATCTCCATGCAACTCACAACACTAATGTGAGTTGGTGTATCAAGCAATCACTAGCTATAATCTATCTGCAAAGGTCACCATTTACTAGTGTCACCTCCCTATTGGAATGTTAGAGGGACAATCATTTTGTTCTCACTGATGTTTATCCTTCTCCTAATGAAGAGCCTTTGATCTTGTCCATCACTTACTGCTACAATGTTGAAGAGTGCACTTTTCATTCTTGTGATGTGAAGAGGTGTCCTAATATCTGTTTGATATTCATTACATGATCTTGACCATTCATCGCTCATCGCGAAAATATCTCCTTCAACTTGCTTTACTGCAACAATGAGAACATCCTTCATGATGCAATAATTTTTTTCCACTTGTTCACTTTGATGTCATACTCCACTAATGCTTGTCATTCATCGCTCATCGTGAAAACCATCCTATCAATTCACTTAACAATAATGATGTGAAGTGAACGAGTGATATGTCACCACATGTCTAGTGGAACTACTACCAACTTCATGCACTATTTGATCAAAACCTAATTTGATATCCATCATTCCCTACACCCGAATGAGGTATGGATGAGGTCCCACCATAGGTGCCACAGGCTAGCGGGCACCGTCAGATATTTTTGATCACTGCTATTGATTAAATTCCATCGCTCATCATGAAAACCAAAGATAGACACAAATACTTAGCCACAATACAAAGACCCATAGTAATATCCATTCGATCTCTAGGACTTAATCTCAACTATTGATCAAGCATCGTTGCTATGTCAAGGGAACTCAAAAAATTGTCTCTTCAAGTCTCCATTGTCACCTCGATGTATCATTCTCTCTTTCTTTATCAATTGATTGAAGGGACACTAAAAATTCTCTTACTAATATGGTGTCTTCTCCCTAATGCAAACACATGGACTTCACTAACCTAGAGCACTAGGTAAAGGGCTTGGTCATGGAATGACTTTAAAAACATAAGTTATAACTTGTGTGACCAATAACCTGCAATGGGAAATAAAAGTCAAAATAAAAAATATTTTAGAGCACCATGACTAAAAACACCGAGGGTTTAACTCATAAACCCTAACAATGCCTAAGAGTAGAAACAAATCATTTATGAGCACATAATTCAACTTCTGGACCTGCAGAGCACATCTAGGGAATTCTCTCAAAAAACCCATATCAAAGTTGGCACCAAATTTTCATTCAAATTCCTAGAAGCCATTGTAACAGAAAGGATGACAACATTTTGTCAACATTGCATCATTTTGAAAAAAATTTGTACCATCTGCAAAACCTTTCTTCTTTCACCAACAACTTGAACCATTTCTTTTAGATCCTAATCTGCATCTCTTTGTCATCATGCCACCAATCTTCCTTGCAAGATATCCCCTTTTGACATCAATGACAATAACATGCTAGCATATGGGAAAAATGTGTAGCAAAGGATATAATATTGTATTTCAAGATGGTAGTTATGAAATCAAAAAAGGGAGCTCTAGAACTCTAGTTGTTGCACCTGAATAAGGATAGATGGTAATGTTTATCATCTCAAAGGTGCTAATGGTAAGTGCTTTATGACTCAAACCAATGAAATTTGGCTATGATATAAATGAATGTGTCACATCAATTTTGATATTCTAGTGAGGACTAGCTATACTCAAGCTATGAAATATCTAACAAGAATTAGAAAGCCTATCAATGTAGTTTTCAAGGAATGTCAGGTTGCGAAGTAAACAAGAAAGAGGTTCACTACCAAGGAACTCCTACTATAACATATTACAGAGTTTGGAAGAAAATATCATATCGATGGGAAATAAAAGTCAAAATAAAATATATTTTGGAGCACCATGAATACAAACACCTAGGATTTAACTCATAAACCCTAAAAATTCATAAGAGTAGAAACAAATAATTTCTAAGTACATACTTCAACTTATGGACATGCAGAGCACATCCATGCAATTCTCTCAAAAAACCCATATCAAATCTGGCACCAAATTTTCATTCAAATTCTAAGAAGCCATTGTTATAGAAAGATGACAACATTTTGTCAACATTGCATCATTTTGAGAAACTTTTGTATCATCTGTAAAACCATTCTTCTTTCACCAACAACTTGAACCATTGCTTTTAGATCCTAATCTACATCTCCTTTTCATCATGCCACCAATATTCCTTGCAAGATATCCCCTTTTGACATTATTGACAATAACATGCTAGCATATAGGAAAAATATCTAGCAAAGGATATAATCTCGTATTTCAAGATGGTGGTTATGAAATAAGATAAGGGAGCTCTATAACTCTTGTTGTTGCACCTAAATAAGGATAGATGGTAATGTTTATCATCTCAAAGGTGCTAATGGTAAGTGCTTTATGACTCAAAAAAATGAAATTTGAGTATGATATAAATGAATGTGTCACATCAATTTTGATAGTCTAGATGGGACTAGCTCTACTCAAGCTATGAAAGATCTAACAAGAATTATAATTCCTATCAATGTAGTTTACAAGGTATGTCAGGTTGGGAAGCAATCAAGAAAGAGGTTTGATATCAAAGAACTCCTACTATCACATATTACAGAGTGTTTGGAACAAAATATCATATCGATGGGAAATAAAAGTCAAAATAAAAAATATTTTAGAGCACCATGACTACAAACACCTAGTGTTTAATTGATAAACCCTAACAATTCCTAAGAGTAGAAACAAATCATTTATGCACACATACTTCAACTTCTGGACCTATAGAACACATCTATGCAATTCTCTAGAAAAACCCATATCAAATCTAGCACCAAATTTTCATTCAAATTTCTAGAAGCCATTGTTATAGAAAGATAGCATTTTGTCAACATTGCATCATTTTGACAAACTTTTGTACCATCTGCAAAACCATTATTCTTTCACCAACAACCTAAACCATTGCTTTCAGGTCCTAATCTACATCTCTTTGTCATCATGCCACCAATCTTTCTTGCAAGATATCCCCTTCTGACATTAGTGACAATAACATGCTAGCATATAGGACAAATGTGTAGCAAAGGATATAATATTGTATTTCAAGATGGTGGTTATTAAATTAGAAAAGGGAGCTCTAGAACTATAGTTGTTGCACTTGAATAAGGATAGATGGCAATGTTTATCATCTTAAAGGTGTTAATGGTAAGTAATTTATGACTCAAACCAATGAAATTTGGCTATGATATAAATGAATGTGTCACATCAATTTTGATAGTCTAGTGAGGACTAGCTCTACTGAAGCTATGATAGATCTAACAGGAATTAGAAAGCCTATGAATGTAGTTTGCAAGGAATGTTAGGTTGGGAAGTAAACAAGAAAGAGTTCCAATATCAAAGGACTCCTACTATCACATATTATAGAGTGTTTGGAAGAAAATATCATATCAATGGGAAATAAAAGTCAAACTAAGAAATATTTAGAGCACCATGACTAGATACACCTAGGGTTTAACTGATAAACCCTAACAATGCCTGAGAGTAGAAACAAATAATTTCTTAGCACATCTATGGAATTCTCTCAAAAAACCCATATCAAATTTGACACCAAATTTTCATTCAAATTCCTAGAAGCCATTGTTACAGAAGGATGACAACATTTTGTCAACATTGCATCATTTTGACAAAATTTTGTACCATCTACAAAACCATTCTTCTTTTATCAACAAATTGAACCATTTCTTTTAGATCCTAATCTACATCTCTTTTTCATCATGCCACCAATCTTCCTTTCAAGATATCCCCTTTTAAAATTAGTGACAATAATATGCTAGAATATAGGAAAAATGTGTAGCGAAGGATATAATCTTGTATTTCAAGATGGTGGTTATGAAATCAAAAAAGGGAGCACCATGACTACAAACACCTAGGGTTTAACTGATAAACCCTAACAATTCCTAAGATTAGAAACAAATCATTTATGAGCACATCTATGGAATTCTCTCAAAAAAACCATATCAAATTTGGCACCAATTTTTCATTCAAATTCCTAGAAGCCATTGTTACAGAAAGATGAAAAAATTTTGTTAACATTGAATCATTTTGACAAACTTTTGTACCATCTACAAAACCATCCTTCTTTCACCAACAACCTGAACCATTGCTTTTAGATCCTAATCTACATCTCTTTGTCATCATGCCACCAATTTTCCTTGCAAGATATCCCCTTTTGACATTAGTGACAATAACATGCTAGCATATAGGAAAAATGTGTAGGAAAGGATATAATCTTGTATTTCAAAATGGTGGTTATGAAATCAGAAAAGGGAGCTTTAGAACTCTAGTTGTTGCACCTGAACAAGGATAGATGGCAATGTTTATCATCTAAAAGGTGCTAATGGTAAGTGCTTTATGACTCAAACCAATTAAATTTGGCTATGATATAAATGAATGTGTCACATCAATTTTGATAGTCTAGTGAGGACTAGCTCTACTCAAGCTATGAAAGATCTAACAAGAATTATAAAGCCTATCAATGTAGTTTACAAGGAATGTCAAGTTGTGAATTAAACAAGAAAGAGGTTCAATATCAAAGAACTCCTACTATCACATATTACATAATGTTTGGAAGAAAATATCATATCAGAAGAAATGAAGAGAACTTGGGAAATTTTTATGTAATATCATATGAAGGAATCTTCCTTCGATATTCCACAAGAATCAAGACTTACCAGTGCTACAGTAAGAGGTTTAAGAAGATAGTTGAAAGTCCAAGTGTCAAAGTAGATGAAGAACTAAATAAAAGCTCATTACTGATAGAATGATATGAATCTAATGAGTCTTCTTGCACAAAATAAGAAAAAGGACAAGAAAAAGAAAAGGATATGTAGGTTAAAGGGGAAGAAGCTCTGGAAAGGATTCCTAAGAATCCTAAGTAGGTGTAGAAGAATGATTTTGAAGATCAGATCATTGGTGATAAGAGCAAAGGAATGTTGGCAAGATGAAAAGATTCTATGATAGAAGAATAAGTAAAATTGTGTGTACCTTCCAAATTAGAACCTAAGATAAATATTGAGGGATGTAAGGATGAGAATCAGACCAAAGCTATGGAAGAATAATTGATTCATATTGAGAAGAATTCGACTTGAGAACTAGTCCCAAGACCAGAAAACAAGCGTATAATATGAACTTGTGAATATGGAAATTATAATGATCAAATGCAATAAAGATTAATAAAGAAATCAAACAAATGATCAACTAATTACACATTCCCAATGAGATTCCTATAATTCCTAGTTAATATGTCACTAAAAATGATATAGAAAATGCAATTCAAATGAAACAACTTAATTAAATATGCAAACCTCATCCCATTGGGGGATTAGTGCTAAATTGATGTGGAATTCTCAACTTTAATGGTGGACTTGATGCTAAATGAGGTATGATTGATTCAAAAAGGGTGATTGATCTCAAATATGAGTATTAAAATAGTTATAGTGCAATTACTAGAAGGCTTGTGAATATAATTCTCATAGAAATAAGGATTATTTATAGGATTTTTGGATGAATCAAGGGCTAGCATCAAATTAGCTAATCAATGAATAGATTTCAAATATAGAAGGTGGCATGGATCAAGGGTCAAATCCATGGATGAGATTGAATATTGACATGCATCAATGATTCTAATGAAGAGCTCAAATTGATTGAGACAATCACAATCCCATGATTTTAGAGAGATGGAGAAGATATTTCCATTTGGAGGGAAATGTTTGAATTCAAAATGAAGGAATATTCGATGAGAATATTCTTTCAATGATTGGAGGAATTAAAATATATTAGTCAATTAAATCATTAGGAAACTACTTAATTGTGCAAGTGGAGAGAATTTAGTACTTCAATTAAATAATTATAAAGTCATTTTATCAAAATAAGATTCAAGACATTCAATTAAATAATTACATTACTTAATCAAATTAGAAGATTTAGGAGATTTAATTAAATAATTTGGATTATTTAATCAAATGGGATGATATTTAGAGTGAAAGGGGTGAATTAATCAAATAACATTAGTTATTTGATTAATAGAGAGAAAATGGTGAATTTAATTAAACAATTGAAATTATTTAATTAAATAGATCAAAATTATCAAATAAGGGTAGAAATGGTGTTAGTAATCAAATCAAGTGTGTAATATTGATCAGAACATTTTTTGATGTCTACATTTTCCCCCTCTTTGAAGCAATGTACTGACTATATTGTTTTAAAGAAAAAATGATGCTCAAATCAAGATTTTAAAAAATTTGTGACTTTTAGATGCCCCACTATTCCCCAATGGATAAAGGGAGGTTGGTATGCTACCCCCTTGAGAGATCAAGCATAAAAACTATTTTTTCAAGTTGACATCATGATAAGAAAAAAAGATGAGTTCTACTAATTAGAGGATGAAATAGAATTCTTGAATGCTTAGATGTTTGATGTAGACATATTTTATAATGCGAATAAATAGTAATTGACTATGACTAGCCTCATTATATTTTGATGTATATCACAAAAATTTGATACTTGAATATAAATTTTAATAGAGATAGAGAAATGGGATACATAGAATGGTGAATGATAAGATATGATAGGATAATGATGTTGATCAAGATACTAATAAAACTATGATTATTCCAAGATTTTATTTGATATCTAGTGAGATAGGATAGATGATACTAATTTTCTTATCAGATTAGGATGAATTCATCATAACATTCCATATTTTTGATATAACTAATAGACACGATGCACCAAGGTATTCAAAAACTAGGATGATGTTGTGTATAATTCATAGACTTTGACTCTGCAAATAGATAAGAGTATCCTTGTTCATACCTAACATATGGAAACCTTGTTTGATCATTTAAGAGAATAACACCATTGAAGTAATGAGACTAACACACAAAATGTATGAAGAACCTGATATGTCCTAGCCATTTTTTTACTTGAGACTAACCCAACACATGCAAGGAAAGTACTTTCCAAGGTCATATTACAATAATATCCAAAAATAATATCAAACGAAAGAAATGATCAATACCTCACTCCTTTCTCTCTAAATATTTTTGGTAGAAATCATCGAGAGATCATAAAAAATGGACCGATACGATAAATCATAATAAAATGTCAAAATGAAAAAATAATCAAAATTATTCATATCATTTTCCAAAGTGATGTGATTAAGGTGATTTCCAATGATGATGTCCATTGTAGGGAAAATGTATCTATAGGACATCCTATTGGATGTTTAACTAATTCTAACTATTTGATAGGTCATTGATATAAATGTTAAGCAGCATGTTTAACCATGATCAAGACTTAATAATTTTACCCTTAAAGTTTGCACTTTACTAATTTTTGTTCATGTTTCCATTTGTGTTACTAAAATTTTGAGGGAAATAATCAATTTATTAGGAATGGATGGGTGATTTTTTTTCTAAAATATTTCAATGTTTTTTATTTTTTGAAATTCTATGAGTTTTTTTTTAAAATTTTTGAGTTTATTTGAATGTTTGATTTTTCAACATATTTAAAGTTGTTGTGGTCACTAGAAATGGATGCACAACTTCCTTGTTCACATAAAAGGGGAAGAAGGGAAGAGGGATCCAATTTCACAATGCTCACATTCAAGGATAACTTAGAGATCTCAACCCAATGAAGAATAGGAGAGATCTGACTGTAAGATATCCTTGGAGATGAATGAAAACAAGAAATGGGCTCACTACCAAGTGTAAACTTGGAAAATTCAAGATGTTTAAAAACACAGTGTGATAAGTAAACTAATACTAAATGACCTAAGAATGCAAGTAAAATATAACAACAAGCTATGAAACTGGAGATGTGCACCTAGAAACTTTCTGGGGATGGAATGGAGCTCTAGAATCCTAAAAAAATCACTATTGATGCCAACTAGGACTCATACACCAAGTTGGGCAATTTAGTCCTATTTTTTGGAAAATGTGTCAGAGCAGACTTCAAGCAAAAGGGTACTCAGATCTACATAATTCTTGTTTATGCCTAGGCAGTGGGACTCATTTTCCAATAGTGGTGAATCAGTCCACCTCTAGATTTGTAGACATTCAAAATAGGAAACTATGGCCCTCAGTCTACTTTGCTCCTCTTGACAGGTTTATGTATTTGAAACTACAAAATTCAACCTGTAGGTCTTCTCCCAACTTCTCTTAGGGTTTTGAAAACTTTCAATGACTTTTAAAACTTGATGAAAATTTTTCCAATTCTTCTCCTTGACAAGTCTACAACCTAGACTTGCAAATCACATGCAAAGAGAGGGAAAAATGTTGAGGGGTTAGGTTATAGGGGTTTTCCTTGGTCAAACCCCATGTTGGTAAGTAAACCCTTGAAATGAAATGAAATATAGAAAGAGAATGATGAATGAACAAAAGGAAATGTTATAACTCACCAAACCCTTGAAGTAGAATTGACAATGCTTGAAATGAATAGAATGCTTGAAAATGCTTGAAATGATTAGAATGCTTGATAGATTGATTTGTAGATTTTTTGTGGGTGAAATGAGTAGAAAAACCTTATATTTATACTTGATTATACAATAATTCACGAAAATACATCATCATAGGCCAACCTTAGATCTTAGAAAATAAAAAACCCACCAGAATTTTGAATTGACTTTGAATTTTGAGCCAAAGGGGATTCATTTGCCACTCGAGGAGAATGGGTCCCACCTAAGGGGACTCATTCACCAAAAATGAATAATGGGTCCCACTTTAGGCATTTGAAGTGGGTTTCGGGATATAAATGTTTTAAATGATGTTTATCGGGTTTATTCTCAAAAATACTCATAAGTAAGGCCTGTAGATGCAAAATGGGGCCAATTAAAGCATAAGAAACCCCAATTATTAATGACAAACCTAGCAAAGTGTGAAAGTTTGTTGCAACACATTACAAAACTTTGAAATATGACTTGGTAAATGATGAAAAGGGGTTATTTAGGTGAAATATATTAACAAGACCCTAGAAATGTGTGAAAGTGTGTTACAACACCTAAGTAAGGTACCACTTGAGTTATTTTTAGTTCACAAGGTCCCAAGACCTAATGTGAATGTGTTATCCACATTACAATATTAAATCAAGGCAACATTAAGCCAAAATCACAAGGAGGACCCAAACGAGATAGAAAAAGTAGAAGGGTTACTTTTTCAATGTCCATATTTAGCCCCCACTTTAGTGAGAGGATGAACCTACTTCAAACTCACACTAAAGTAGACCAACGTGCATCAAAAGGGGTTCCCATGAACCAATGCTAGCAAGATGGGATGACAATGATCAAGAGGGGTGATCAAGCCCCCAGGATCAATATCTCATGACAAACCAAACATAACAAAAAGGGAACACACATGAAAATGATATCAAGAACAACAAGGCACAAGTATACAATACCAAAGATGAAAGAGAGAAAAGGAAAAGAAAAAAAAAAAAAGATTCAGATCAAGCTTCAACCATTTGTCCAACACAATGTAGATCAGATCTAGGCTATTTGTCCCAAAAATGTGTACTCACTTTGAGGCAATGGAACTCATGGTTGTCTGCCGGGTGAGAAGGATTAAAAGGTGAGAAACATACACTCATGGTTGGTACGTACTCACACACACACAGGTGGCTATGGGGAAAGTGATGTCTCTAAATGGGCTTCTTGCTCAACCATACCAAAGTTATACCTCCTGATAAATTTAATAAGGTGCCACATAAAAAAAGAAAAATGGTCTTTCAAACTTCACGAGACAAGGTAAACTTTGTATGCTTGGATCTCATGAACAAATGTGATGGCTCCAAAGGCATGCAAGTTGTGCTATGCAAGGTGGCCATATAACAAATGCAAAGTGTAACATGTGAAAAGAATGTTCAAATGAGTCATGATTAGTTTATGCAAGGTCTTTAACTTAGGGAACATTGTGTCTAATGTCTCCCAGAGAGGATCGATCAAAGAAATTGAAGATTCACAACTTAGGGGATGCAATGTGTCACATCAGGCCACTAAGAGGAATGCAATATGCTAAGATAGATCACGCTCATGAAGGAAATCATAGCCAATGACATCCACAAAGCGACAAATGCATCATATGAACTAAGAAGGTTGCACTAAGAACCATGAAAAAGGAAAAATGAAAAAGAATATGCCAATGTATGCTCCCACTTTAAAGGAATTGGTAGACACCATGCTATGAGGAATTACTTTGAAGTAGCAAATGAAAAATGCAAACAAAGAAGACATCAAAGCCAACTTGGAAAGCCCTATGCCAAGTCATATATCTCCATGTAAAGCTACATAATGCAAGATAAAAATAAAAGGGAGATTTTTCCCTCAAAATGAAAACACCAAAAACATAATGAATCTATGGATTTGGGGTAAGTATGTTCTTTGCTACAATATTTTTAGAGAGCTCAGAACTGTCATCATCCCCCAAATACACATAGAATTGGAGGAATGACACAAAGAGAGCAAAAACAAACAAAAATATTTTGGGTCACCATGGAAGAGACATATGGTGTCTCGATGCCTTGCATCATCCCCAAAAAGGAGAACACAAGACAAATGAAAAAAAAAAAAAAGGTGAAAGAAAATGAAATATTTTTTTTGGGTCAACTTGAAGGAGACATAGGGTGTCTCAATGCCTTGCGTCATCCCCAAAAGGAAAACACAAGAAAAATACAAAGGTAAAATAGAAAGGAAAAGAAATAGAAATTTTTTTGGGTCAACATGAAGGAGATATGAATGTCTCAATGCCTTGCATCATCTTCAAAAGGAAAACACAAGAAAAAGACAAAGGTAAAAAAGAGAAAGTGATGCATGATATAGAGAAGAATGAAGGTACAAATAGAGGAATGTCACAAAGAGAGAACATCAAACAAAACATCATGGGGGATTACATTATGCACATGCAATCACATAAAGGACAATTTAAAAAAAAAGGAAAAGAAAATTTGCAGAAGACTAATAAGGAAAATGTGAGTCAACGATTGAGCAAGTAATTTGCCTCCCAATCTCAGTCTGCATAAGGAGAAAGTGAATAACATGGCAAAGGGACAATGACAAATACATTACGAGGACAAGGCTTACAATTGCTTGCCCCCATTGTGTGTGAGACAAGAATGAGCCGAGATAGGTGATGCAAAAGGTCATGCAGTAGTGAGAAGAGAATGTTCTGCAACTATTACATGACAAGGAGTAGGAGAGTGTTTTATGCGATCACAGGATAGCAATTATTGCCATTGAAGTGATACTCAATATTTCTTTCAATGTATGACACTCATGATTACTATGTCCAAGGACACAATGTTATGCACAATGTGGAACTTTGGCATCTTTAGGATATATCACCAACCTATTCACAGGTTGTAATATTATCATTATTGCTAGTGATGAGTCAGTTTATGGTTCAATTTTGGTAGAATTTATGATCTATTTGTTGAATGCTGATATTTCCTCAAAACCATAGATATTTTTCCTAATTTTATGTCTGCAAATATTTAATGACATTGACATGTTATATGGACTATCTATGTTAATTATGCATGTGGATTAATGAATGTTCTTTAAGATAGTTACTGATATGTGATTATTGTGCATACTAATATTGCCATGCAGATATGATTAGAGGCCACTAAATTGAGAATATTCTACCAGCTGGTCGTTCACCAAAACAGTTAACAAAGTGGTCATGCAAAGGTCAATAAGGGAAGACTATCAATGGTAGGAGATTCCTGATACAAATTGAGTTGTAACTACCTTATAAATGGTCTTTATTATTGTTGAGAGAATATAGGCATTACTATTGTGCTAAATCTATGTTGAGGAAAGCACATCTAACTAGATTCCATGCATGCATAACTGCCTTTCCACTTTCTCTACTTTCCCTAAAATGGCATCTGTTGATGGTGTTTTCTACACAGCAACAACTCAGACAAGATACAAGTATCCTATCTCTCTTGAAAGGTAAATCTCTATTAGCAAGCCTCAAGGGATAATCCCAAGGTCTCTAATGTCAGGTCTTGACAATGCATAAACAACTCAAATAATATGTTAAAATGCTAGTAATCATGAGGGGCCTTACAAATGAACAATGTTGGAAGTGTACTTTCATTAGATGCAACAATATGGTGATGCATTCAATCCTAAAACTAACCCAGATTCAAAATAAGTAGCAAAAGAGATAAGGGTTTAGGGAGATTTCTAAGACTAAAACCTAAGATCAGTCACAATAATGATGAATGTTGCAAATGGATAGATCCCCAATGATACAAATCTCTGTTTGATCAAGGACAAGCCTACAACTCCACAGAAATGGTGCAATCTTCTAAGGAAACTAAAGATTTTTAGACTATGAATATTCATCCACATACCCAATAATTGGTGCAATGTAAACAAGCATCCACAGTTGAACTTAGCACAAAATAAGGCCCAAACTAGCTTTACATAACAAATTACAATCATAAAATTGCTAAAAGTATAAACCGGAGATCGATCAACATCATTAACATTTCACCATTATTTCAAAAGAACTAAAAACTAACATCTAACATCTGAGAATCAAGAACAAGAAACCATAAACTGTCAAAGTGTAACACAAAACTTGTCAAATCAACAATCCAATTGCATTAACTTCTTCAACATTACATAACAATTTTCAGTCTCTCCTCTCTCCTACAGCTACTGACTTCTCTAACTTAGCCAATTCTAGCTTTTACAGCCTCTAATCAACTAGTCTAACCCTTAAATCTAACCCCATACAAATGAGAAGGCCACTAACCTTTTATAGAAAATTACATTTTTGAATCAAAGGCTAGGATTAAATCAAT
This sequence comes from Sequoia sempervirens, assembly GCA_007258455.2. Taxonomy (NCBI): domain Eukaryota; kingdom Viridiplantae; phylum Streptophyta; class Pinopsida; order Cupressales; family Cupressaceae; genus Sequoia; species Sequoia sempervirens. The sequence goes on from VDFB02256132.1 coordinate 41,723,836, forward strand.
CCAATGGCTGCAATTGCACTTCTAAAAGCATCAAGCTGTTACATTTAATCTGGGAGCTCATGGTACATCATCATCCAATTGCATAAAAATAGTTACATTATGGAACAATGAGAAAACAATATTATGCCAGCCTGTCATTAATGAAAATTCTGATTAGATGATGAAATCAACTTCACATATCTTCTAGAAACTCCTTCCAACTGTAGATAGTTTGGGCACAGATTCTTATGCAAGCCCTACTTTTAAAATTTGAATTGAACTCTTCCATATTTCTCTTTTGGCACGAATCCATATGCAAGTTCCCCTTTCAATATTTATTTAATCTTAAAAAATAGATATCATCATTAGTAGCTCACATGTTAAAAATCCAATCCAAATTAAACTTGAATAAAATTTTGGCCCTTTTTAAAAAAAATTACATCTTTTTGTGGAAACTTTCCATTTTTAGAAAATTTTCAATTTTTGGAAATTTTTTATTTTCAAAAATTTTCTCCATCTCAAGAATTTCATTTTCAGGAACATTTTAAAATTTCAAGAAAAAATTTCCATTTTTGGAAAAACTGATTGGAAAATTTCCATTTTGGGAAAAATCATTTTTCAAAAATTTCCTTTTGGAAAATTTCGGGTTTTTGAGGGTGTCTTGGAATTTTTCAAAAATGGAAATTTCAGGATTTTGAGGGGTCATGGAAATTTCAGGATTTTCCATCAAGGACGGAAATTCCCGAATTCCCTACAGGGTCAAAATCCCCTAAACTTCATAACTTTTTTTCTAGAAGGAATTTTCAAAAAGTTCAAAAGGCAACCCTTTCTAAGTTTTCATCCTCTATCCATGTGTGCAAAAAAAGAAAAAAAATGATTTTTGGAAAATTTTAGGTTTTTTAGGGTGTCTTGGAATTTTCCAAAAATGGAAATTTTGGGATTTTGAGGGGACTTGGAAATTTTGGGATTTTCCATCAGGGACGGAAATTCCCAAATTCCCTGCAGGGTCAAAAGCCCCTAAATCTCATAACTTTTTTTCTAGAAGGAATTTTCAAAAAGTTTAAAACGCAACCCTACCTAATTTTTTCATCCTCTATCTACAGGTGCAAAAAATATTTACATATAACATTGAAAATTCACTTCAAAATCCCCATTTTCAAATTCCAAGACAAATGAATTTCCCCTAGAGCCTCAAAATATTTCCCTCATCAAATCCAGTCTAGACTTAATCCCAAAATAACCTCACAAGAAGAGCAAAAGCAAAATTTGACCAAGTTAAGAGGCAGAGATGCAAAAGAAAAAAAGAGGGTCCCCGCCTCTGTTGGGGCGTGTGTGCGAAAAATTGCACAACGACATCCTCCCAATTCATGGAGTTGATTGCCTTGCTTAGTTAGTAGCTTACTTTTCTATAAATAAGACGCAGATGCTCCTTCTCAAGAGGTTACACAATCTAATAGTGTACTAGCATTCTTAAGTTTTCAGTAAGATAGTTCCATTGCTCTATTGTACTCATGTTTTCCAATGAATAAAATGAAGTTATAAACCCATGCATCTGAATTTACTTTAGTTTTAGAGGATACTCATCCAAGGAGGCCCACTTGGTGAGGATTCCATCCTTTATTTTAGTTTAGTTTAGTATAGTTATTACTTTCTATTCAATAATTAGATAAGAATCTAGCACTAACTGTTACTGCAACCACTAGAATTCCATTCTATGACTGTTCCTACAAGCACAATAGACAGAGTAGTTCCATGTTTGTTTGCTCAGATTTTCATTTTTGTCATTCATTTCCAAGCAATTTACCTTCAACATTAGGTTTTTCTTAGTTGTAGAATGAATATGGCTACTTTGGATCCTTAGTGCACATATTGTGCTAACCCATTTCAAGTTCACATCCCTGGGTTGACAAGTTAAATGCACCTTCATGATGATTGAAATGGCTATTCAATTTAGATCTCCAATCTCTAAATCATAATTGTAAGGGCTTAGTTGTTAGGTCATTGTAGGAGGCCAACATTTTTGGTGTCGTTGCCAAGGATGGTGTCAAACTAGGGAGTTCTTTGGAGTCATTGATAGTTTTTCTTGTTGTAGTATTTCTAAAAGTTTTTCTTAGTATATTCCTCATTTAGGAAAGTAATAATCCACTATTCGTATGCCAATTCTTTGTGTGAGTTGGTTGATAGTGAGTTGATACCACATGCATAGAGGAAGGAGAAGAGATGCTTATGGGAGATATTTTGTTAACAATTCAAATTCATTCCAACTAGAAGAGCTTCCAAATATGCCAAGAAATGAAGAAGAAGAAGAGCTAAACCCCTTTGCTGATGCGTTTCCTAATTTGAACAGTTCTGAAATTTCCTCTAAAGACCAAAATCAGCTTGAGAATCCCTTTACTTGGGAAATCCATCAAGCAGGGAAGGGTGATGCAAATAGAAATAGACCTAACCAACCATCATTTTCTTTCCCATTGCTCATCATAATGAAGTTGAAAATCTCAAAATAACCCTACTTCAACCCTTTCTAAGTTCTATGGACTTGTTATAGAAGACCCTGATACTTTCTTGTTTGAGTTTGATATACTTTGCAGGAGTTATGACTATACCACTAATGCCCATAGGCTTAAGCTATTTCCTACCACTCTAAAAGAGGCTACATTAAGATGGTTCATGAGCCTAGGAAGAGATGTCGTGGGAACTTGGGAGGACATGACAAAGTTCTTTGAGAAATACAAGGAATATGTGACATGAGAGGAGATGACATTTTTAGGATTCCACAAAAGGAAGATGAGAACCTAAAGGATTACATTTCAAGGTTTCTTTTCTACTTACAAAAACATCCACACCATACCCTCAATGAAGAATCACAAAATCTTTTTTTCTTAAGAGGAATTAATGAGAGTCGCAGTGATGCCTTGGACTTGATGGCAGGAGGAGATATCACACCAGTTCCTTGGTAAGACATCAAGAAAATATGTCAGAACTACTCTAGGGAAGCTTCAAAGAAAGGGAGAGCTTACCAATCCTCTATGGGTAAGTCATCTACCTGTGGAGTTTCAAGAATAGAGATTACTCATTTGCTAGAAGACTTCAAACAAGACGTTATAAACAATCTAGCTACTAAGCTAGATACATTTCAGGTTAAGAATAAATATGAGGAGGTAGAGACAATGTTGGTAGAATATTTCCACCATTTCAGACAAAAAAATGACTATAGATGTAAGATGATAACTAATATTGACAAAAAAAAAATTGCACCTGAGTTCAAGCCAATCTAGGTTGAACAAGATCAAGTCTACTGTGTTGCACAAAGGAGGCCATGGGCTCCAATACAAGGTATGTCACTAGATCCACTCTTTTGTTGGGGCCATATTTCAATTCTTATTCATCTACTAACCAATGGAAACCCCCATATCCATCCAACTATGGAGGATATCCACCATATCCTTGGATTAACCCTCTAAATACTTGGCCTAATAATCAAAACTCTCCACTCCAGTGGTAGCGATATCAGGGGAATTAGCAACAGTTTCAAGGAAATTGGCAGCAAATAAATCAATGGAGGGGAGGACAACAATGGCAAAACTAGATAACTAGTTACATGCAACCACCTTCTCAACCCAAACAACCTACTATAATGTCTCCTGCTAGTTCAAGTAAAAATGCACCTAAACCTACTCAGCTACCAACTTAGCCCACACCTAATCCAAATAACAAACCACAATAGTAGCCTATATACTTTGTTGATTCAAATCAATTCCCTACATATGCTATGAGTGTGAGTGAAATCCACTTACATTCAGGAACTACTTTACCAGCCCCTTCCACACCCATCATTACTGAGCTTCCTATGGAAGAGGAAGAGGAACCTCTGAATGTTCCCATTCAGCCCAGTGCACCTAAAAATCCTAAACCAGTCTCAGTCAAGTAGACTAAACAAGAACCACCATTTCCTAAAAGATTGGAAGTTTCCAAGAAAAAGGAAGAATAAGAGGACAAAACCTTTGACATCTTGGATCAACTAAAGCATATATGTGTCCAAATACCTCTATTCCATGCCATAAAAGATGTTTCAATCTATGGCAAGGAAATTAAGGAAGCATGTCTTAAGAAGCTGGGAAGGAAAAAGAAAGAGCCCACTATGGTTCATGTGGTGGGACAACTAGCTAACATCATGCTTGGGATAGTGATTGTCCCTAAGTACAATGACCCAAGTAGTCCCATGGTAGGAGTTTTTATAAATAGGAACCAAATAAAGAATGCTCTAATTGACTTGGGAGCAACAATAAATGTAATGACCAAGGATATCTTGCAACAACTAAACATTACAAGTATGAGATCTACTCCTACTATCCTGTAGCTTGCTAATAGTTCTACTATTAAGCTTGATGGTATAGTAGAGGATCTTGTGGTAATTCTAGACTCATGGGAGTACCCAAAATATTTCATGATTCTTTCTTCTAAAGCCACACTTGGTGAGTATGCTATCATTCTTGGAAGATCATGGTTAGCAACAACATAAGCATATATTAGATGCAGGACAAGAGACAACCATTTCTAATGAAAAGAGAACCAAAAATCTTGTTCTCTACCCTCCTGCTTAGCCATCCCATGAGATGGATAATTCTCTATGGCCATGTGTTGGTGAAGAGGCCGAGGAAGTTCATTATGTGGCACAACTTATGATGTTAAGTAGAATCTCTTTCATGCAACTTCAAGATGAAGATGAAGTATTCGATAACATCATTCAAAATCATTATGAAGTGGAGGAAGCATCATCTTCTCATTTTGTTGTTCCATTCAAGACACTTATGCCTGCTCTTCCTATAGCCAATCTTCCTACATAAATTCTTCCTACAACTAAAATTCCTATAGCAATAGGTATGTCTCATACATTGTTGTTGCATGAACTCAAACTTCCAAGCATTGGTGAAGCAGCCATGATAGAGATAACTACACAAGTGCAAGTGGCAAAAGGAAAACATTTGCACATCAAAAGGAAACTGAGTGAAGAATAGTAGTTGTCATTGACAACCTTACTGAAGACCCACCAACATGCATTCACGTGGGACTATCATGATATGAAGGGATTGGACCCTAATCTTTGCACTCATAGAATTTACATCAGAGATGATTGCACCCTAGTGAGACAACCACAAAGAAGAATTAACCCTGCACTAAGAGAAATTTTCAAAGGAGAACTATAGAAATTGCTAGATGTAGGATTTATCTACCCCATTTTAGATAGTTAGTGGGTGTCTCAATTAGTGATTGTGCCCAAGAAAGGAGGGAAATGGAAAGTTTTAGTTGATTACAAGGAACTCAATGCTGCCACAAAAAAGGACAATTTTCCCTTACCCTTCATAGAAAATGTTTGGACTCACTTGTAGGAAAATAGTACTTTTCTTTCCTAGATGGATTCAATGGCTACAACCAGATCCAAATTGCACCTGATGACTAGGAGAAGACCACCTTTACCTATACATGGGGAGCATATGCCTATTGATACTTCCATTTGGCTTATGCAATGCACTTGCAACTTTTTAGAGGGCAGTCATTAGCATATTTTTAGACATTTCTCATGATTGCATTTAAATTTATATGGATGACTTCACCACCTATGGTGTTGATTTCAATGAGGCATTGGAGAATCTCAGGAGATTCCTATAGAGTTGTGAAGATCACAATCTATCTCTAAACAGGGAAAAGTGTTTCATGATGATGTAGGAAGGTGCAATCCTTGGCCACTACATCTCTCACAAAGGAATTCAACTAGACCCTACAAAGATTAAGGTGTATCACCAATCTTCCTATCCTTCCAAAAAAAAAGATGTTAGGATTTTCTTGAGACATGTAGGCTACTATAAGTAGTTCATCAAGGATTTCAGAAAAATAGCAGCACCATTATATACTCTTCTCACCAAAGATGTTGAATTTCAATGGTTAAAGACTAAGCATTTTCTGATTTGAAGGCAACTTTGACTCATGCTCTTGTACTCAAAGGTCCTAATTGAGAGCTTCCTTTTCACATCCATACAGATGCATCAGACTATGCTATAGGAGGAGCCTTAGGAAAGAAAGAAGGATCCATTGAAAATTCCTTTTATTTTGTCAGCAAAAACTTGCAAGGAGTTGAATTCAACTATACAATGACAGAAAAAGAAATGTTGGTAGTAATATATGCCCTAAACAAATTTAGAACTACATAATAGGCTATCAATTTTTTGTTCACATTGATCATAAAACCATTAGATATCTCATGAATAAACCCATGATCATACTTAGACTGGCAAGATGGATTTTGTTGATGCAAGAGTTTGACATAACCATTGTAGATAAACCAGGGAAGGCCAATGTTGTTACAGATTTTATTTAAAGGTTGACTACATCAAAAGACAATTAGGTCATAGATGACTCTTTTCCTGATGAGCATCTATTTTACATCATTGTGCAAACACCCTAGTATGAATACATAGCTAATTATCTATTCATAGGGAGAGTTCCTCCATACTTCTCTCCAAAAGAGAAAAGGGTGCTCATTGAAAAATCATTTCCTTTTTCATGGACTGTAAGATGTTTATTTTACACTGGGCCAAACCATGTCATGAGGAGATGTGTGAGAGAAGATGAGACATATGATATTTTGCATGCACACCACAATGAACCATTTGGAGGACATTTTCAGCCAAGAGGACAATAATGAAGATTTTGAATACAGGATACTTTTGGCCAACACTCCACAAGAATGTAGGGAGATGTACAAGAAAATGTGATAGATGCCAAAGAATGGGTCGGCCAACCAAATCTAATGAGATGCCATTTTACCCTTAGGTAGTAATCACTCCATTTGACAAAAGGGGATTAGATTTTGTCAGACCTATTGGTCCTTCATCAAATAGTAAGTCTTATATCTTGGTATGCACCGATTATGTAACCAAGTGGGTAGAAGTTAAGGCCATGAAGCATGCAAGAGATAATAAGGTTGTTGAATTTTTCTATGAGTATATTTTCACAAGGTATGGAGTTCCAAGAGAGATAGTGACTAGTCAAGGGGCTCAATTCACATCAACCCTTGTTGCAACACTGGTCAATGAGTTCAACATACGACATAGGAAATCCACTCATTATCACCCTTAGGCCAATGGCTAACTTGAGGAGACCAAATGAGAAATTGAATCTATTCTGACCAAAGCAATAGCTATCCATAGAAGGGATTGGGATAATAGGCTATCGGAAGTTTATTGGGCCTATAGGACAACCTAGAAAACAACTATAGGATTCACTCCTTTTGAGTTAATGTATGGAAAGACAACTATGATGACCATTGAATTTGAACATAAGGCTCTTATAACTATAGTAGACTTGGGGATGGATATCTCTAAGGCACAAAGAGAAATAATCATGTAGCTAAATGCTTTGGATGAGATGAGGAGAGCAACCTTCCATTACAAAGAGGTAGTGTAGAATCAGAGAATAAGTGGCATGACAAATTCGTCAAGGACAAGAAATTTCAACCAAGTGACTAGGCACTACTCTATGACTCAAGGTATCAAGATAATGCAAGAAAATTGTAGAAAAGGTGGCTAGGACCATATGAGGTTGTTGAAGTCTTCCCCAGTGGTGTTTTTCAACTCACTACTATTGACCCAATCAGATTTAAGTTGCTTGTCCATCGTCATAGCCTCAAATTGTATCGCAATCCAACTTCCAAAGAGGAGTTCCTACAACAATTCACTCGCCATGCAACACCCAAACTTCCTACAGCCAAGGGAAGTGGACCTAGTGTCCCTCCTAGTTAACTAAGGTATGTAGCTTGTCATAATAAAGACTTCCACTCCTGTGGGGGTCCACTTCTCCACCTATCCACCCAACTTCCCATCAATCTCCACCTTTCTCTCTTCCATCACTTCACTTCATTCCACTTCACCTCATTCCACCTCATTTTCATTAATTTCTCAACTTATATCTTAAAAGGTGACTGATACTTTCTCTATGATCTTTGCAATAAAACTTTCATGAATCTAGGTATGTGTGTATTAATTGCTATCTCTTAATTGTCTTTAGTGCATTCATTTAATTGCTGCAAATTTATATGAATGTTCACCATAGCATGTCATTATTCCCTATCCCTATCAAATCATCCTTACCACCTCACATGTGAGGACACATGCTCAAATTTAGGTTGGGGGGGAAAGATGTGAGTACTTTTCCCATGTGTTAGTCCATGCTAGTCTACATCAGCAATGTTTAAATCGAGCCAATTTGAATTATGAGTGAGATGACAACACATATGTGTGAGGTGACACCAACCACAACCACCATTTTTCTCTATCATAACCTTCCTTTCTTACTCCTTTACTACCATTATTGATCATGTCATAATCTTAAGTCACCAAAAGGTAAAATAGAAAGAAAAAGGGTAAAACAAGGGAAAATTCAGACAACATTGGCTTTGGAAATTTGGTAATGTTGTAGGAAGGGAAAATTTGTAGAGTGATTGTTTGATTGCAGGAAACTAAACAATGGGAGGCGGGTTAATCAAGAATGAACCCATGGTTCATGGCATATTACTGCAGGATGCACCTTCACAAGCTGAATTTAGAAATTGTGGTTGGTTAGACTACTTCCTGAAGCTTAATGGTTTTGATGAAAATGTTGCATTGGAATTTTCCAAAAAATTGTCTAAAAGAAAGGCCATGGTAAAAGGATTGGAAGTATTGGCTACTAAAGAAAGGATTGCAGAAGTTACAGGGTTTCCTGCCAATGGTGAAAATTACCTTGATTACAAAGATGTGAGGCTAGCTAGGGCCGAATTTATAGAACCTAGTGTAGACACTAAAAATTGTCCTAGGCTTGTGATTTCTAAATTCTCTATCATTTCCCCTTTTGTCTTTGCTAATTAAATAATTTTTAATTATTTAATTATTTTCTAAAGTCATGTCTTCTATTAATTAAATAAATTTAATTATTTAATTAATTCATTCCTATTTTTATTTCTTGCTTGATTAATTAAATAAATTTTATTTATTTAATTACGTCACTAATTAAGTCCTCTTCTTTCTAAAAATTAAATAAATTCTTATTTATTTAATTTTTATCCACCTTCCATTATAATTAAATAATTAAATAATTATTTAATTATTCATTTTCCTTTTCTCTCATTAATTAAATAAATTTTATTTATTTAATTTGGTCCACTCTCTTGAATTTTGAATTAAATCATTATTTAATTCAAAAAGATTCTTTTTGTCACATTCCTTTATAATTAAATAATATCTTTATTATTTAATTATTCATTGGCCACCTAAATTAAATAATTTTATTATTTAATTTCTTCTATCACCTCTTTATCTATGCCAATCTTATCTTCCAAATCAAATCTTATCTCTTGACATCTCATTTAATTTCAGCCCTTGATTGAATTATCTTATAATTCAATCTCAACCCTTCATTTCTTGTCATTGCCCTAATTTTGACCTAACCCTAGTCCATACTACAACTTTCAATTTTGGCCATTGATTTAGACATCTTATTGACATCCAATCTCAACTGTCAATCCAAATAAGACATTTCCTATAAATAAACTCTCTCATAAGCCATTTAGGGGGCTTGATTCTTCAAGTATCCTTATGCTGTCAAAATCATTCTTCAATCTTTCATCCATTTCTATCTATTGTCATTCATCTATCATCCCTATGTCAATGTTATGCTGCTGAATTGAGCAACCAACATTCCTCAAACAATCAACCTTCAAAATATTACATTCTCATGCAAGTGGAGAAAAGCCATGGAGGTCAATCAAGTCTAGTTTGAAAATTGGTTTGCATTTCCTTTGTTTATTTGCATTTTCATTCTAGTTTGTGCTTCATGGTGCTTGATAGGGTTTAGTTAATTTGTTGTTTTCAATACATTAAATCTGAATTTTTCTCTATTTACATTGGTGAACCTGACATATTTTAACACATTTTGAGAAATCTTGGAGTTGGGTTTCTTTTTGTTGCAGGTTTTGTTTGCTTTTTGTTGCAGGTTTGACATCATTGTGGATAAAGCCCTAGTTTCTAAAGAGTCGACCATAACTTTCAAACGGCTTTGTATTTTTTCATAAATTTTTTTTTGTAGGTTGGAGACAACGTCTAGAGCTTCCATTCCAAAAATCAGAGTTTTTGGAGCTAGTTTGATTTTTTTATAATTTTTTTTCTATTTTTCATGAAAAATAAATTTTGAAAGCACATTATCGAATTTTTCAGATATTTTTACATTTCTGGAAATCTCTCTAAACTTTATTAGTGGTCTATTCTTTATCTTTTAAATTTGGACACACAATTATTAGTCAAACAACAAATCTTTTAAAATTAGGGTTTCACACATATTTACATATATTTCACAAATGGTTGTAGATCTTATCACAAATTTTTTTTTGCAGATTTGGAATAATAGAATACGACTTTAATAAAAAAAATCAGAATTTTTGGAGCTATTTTTTTTTTTATGATTTTTCATAAAAAAATAATTTTAGGTGCAAAACAGTAAATTTTTCTGATTTATTTACATTTTTGGAAACCTCTTGAGATTTTAGACATGCTTTATTCTCTACATTTTTCATTTTACTGTCAAAAAAGTTTCTAAAAATCTGATTTACCTTGACTAGCTAACCCTCTAATAGTAGTGATGAACTATCTTGTTAGGGTTTTGGCTTTATTGTTGGTTTTGTGCATGTACAAAAAATAAACACTTGAAAGGACACATTGGATCAAGTGGAAAAAGATTTGGAGCTAAATAAATTCTAGGTGCACACATTCCATCTTTCATCTCTTAATCATTCTTGTCAAAACACTTCAATTTGGGCTTAAAAAGAACATCTTGTTTGTCACACATTTGGATTTTGGGGTCTAAAATAAATCTTGTTTGATTGTCACATCATTGAAATTAGGGTAAAAAGAACCATTGTATTCAATCACACATCTTGACTTGGGGTTAAAAAGAACAAGTGTTTAAACTGTTTTACAAACATTTCAATTTTCTAAAGGGATATTAATCACTACGAGTGTGAATCAAGTGTGTGTGTCCTCCATAACACCTCACTTGGTTTGATTTTTTCATACCCTTCTTAGGAGGCCTTCTTGGAGCACACACCCCTCCAAGGGATGACCTCAATTGACTGTGAATCCAAAGACACGCTCCTTTGGGAGTTGAAATCTTGTCACTCTAGGCTAAGCCCCAAAGAACTTTATACCTTTGGAAAGTGATGGTGAAGGGCGGGTTACCCCTTTCTCCTAGCTTATTGGAAATATTTTGCTTCCAAATTATACCTATTCAACCTTGTGAAAACTCACTTGAGACCTAATTGTCCATACCCCACTTGACTAGTCATAAGGCTTATTGTTGTGTATTCAATTGTTTGCTTAATCATAACATTTAATCTTGGAAGACAAACTTATCATTGTGCTTGACTTGCCACATCATCCAAATCATACAATCTCATCATTCCACATCATCATCTCTTTAATCCAATCAACATCATTTTACACCATGTGAACATTGGAAGACGTAGCACAAGCACTTGTTCACATGCTTCACGTAGCTCAAACAAGTTAAACACCTTTAACCCAACAAATCATTCAAAGCGCCCATAACATTATCCAACAACTTCAAACAAACCAGTCACCTCAAATGCAACAATTCATAGCACAAATCCAATACCTCATGGCCAATTGTCAAGTCCAATCACCACATCAACAAATTTCACATCACTCCTATGTGTCACCTATATCATCATATCAACTTCATCCATCCACATATCAACTTTCCCCTTCATCAACCTATCATAATTCTTCCAATGTCAATCCTTGTCCACATCAATCAACCTTTCAACAGTCGTTATCCTATTTAACCCCTTCATCATCATCACAACAACAAATCATAACACAACAAGTCAAAACACCATTCCAACCTCAAGACATTCCACCACAATCCTATGTGTCACCTTCATCATCATGCCAACAAAACCCATTTACCTTCCATGTCAATTCCACATCAACATATCCACCCATATCACAACAAGAATATAGGATCCCAAGTCCACCTTGGCAACAACATCAAGATCCTTTAAGTCTTAATGCCACCTTTCACAAGGGGAACACGAATCTAGTCCATTCACCCTTACCACCATCCAATCAAATGCCTATCCCTAATCCACCATGTCCTAGTCCTAATTCATTGGCCTCTCCATCTTCTAACCCATCGAACTCTTCATTACCCCCACCATCATCTAATCCTCCATCAAATCAATGCCTTAAATTTAGATATTTAAAACATAAATTGATGGCATTACATAAATCCACCAATCCACCTACAAAGGATGTGACCCAAGGGCTACAAGAAAGGAATCAATTTCCACCATGTCATTCAACACATATACTTGAACATACAAAAGAGTCCTAAAACATCATGCCAAGTCCTTCAAGTCAACCATGTCATCCTCAACCCCTTGAGCCAATTCAAGAGTCTTTCATCGTAAGTCCAAGTCACCCTCTTTCATGCTCCTATGTTGTTGACCATCTAGAACATGTCAAGCCCATTCAAGAGTCATCCCCTTGTACTTACATTCAAGCAAACCAAGATGTATGTCAAGAGCCTAATCCTAAGCATGTGGAAACATCAAGCCCTAGTCCTAATCAAGATCAAATCATTGTCATCCAACCTATCCATAATCTATATCTTTTTTATGATCAAGATGATATCCATAATGATGAAGAGCCTATCCATGAGCAACTTGATCCTATACCCATCCATGAGCAAGATATTCCAAATTCATCTCCATGTAGTCCTATCCATGATCCATCAACATCCACTTCCCTTGATGACACAAGTGCCTCCCAAGCACACATAGAAGATCAAAAAAATACCTTGGATCTAAGTGAACACAATGCTAATCAAGATCCTAATGATCCTCCATCACCCACTATCAACCCCATTGCAAGTCCTCCATCATATTCTATTGGTCTTTCCATCATCATTCATGAATGTTCCTTAGAAGAACAACAACCATTATCTTCCCTTGCTTCATTTTCTCCATCCAATAAGGAACTTGTGTCTAGTGTTCCTCCTACACCTAGTCCTGTTGTCCATTGCATACTCCAAAACAAGAACCACCAAGGTAAAGGTTTAGATCTTCATGAACAAGGTATTTTGGAGCCCATCCATGTCAAAGTCCCTTCACACTCTTATGGCCTTGGACATACACCCCAAGGATACCAATCTCAAGATGTTGGTATTTCCTCCATGCATCCTAAGTCCACTTTCCATCATAAAGTCTATCATATGCCTAAAACATATGTTGCCATTCCACCGCCGTCATCCTACAAATGTCAAAAGCATGTGACCATACACTTCCCTCCATGCACTCTACCACCATTGCTTCCAACTCCTAATTTCCCTCCATCCACTTTACCACCATTACTTCCAACACCTAATATCCCTACCATTCAATCCTCTTATCCAGTTATCCATAAATACCCTAACATTCCTAATCATGACCAACAAATGCACACATTGTCTAAACAAGAAGCTTCCACTCATTCCACCAAACCCAAGGGATTCCAAAATAAAAATTTGGATGCCTCTATACATAAAGTCAAAAATTCTAATGGTCCTAATGCCTTAGCATACAATTGCAAAAAGTCAAAGCCAAGTACATATAAAAAGTTATATAAGCCCATGCCTCCAAAAGAAAAGTCTAAAAACAAAATAGTTTGGGTACCTAAGCAAAAAGAAATCATGTCAAATGGGGAATCTACATCACAAAAATCCCAACCATTCGCTTCCATCCAAAATACACATTCCATTCAAAAATTTCAAATTCCTAAAGACCACAAGTAAAATAAAAATCATAAAAATACTAAGTCTATGTGGGTACCTAAAGCACTTTGTCCACCATCTCCTAAGAAAACATCTCCATTGCTTCCTACACCCTGTCCACATCAAAAGCTTCAACGTTTATCACAATGTGTGCAACCATTGGTCATGGTTCCCTTCCATTTCACAACAATCCCCCATACCCCCATCTCGTCACCCTTCACCCATTATCCTACATATCTCCCCCACATTCCTATGCTCCATGCTTTTGGGTAAGCCTCCTCATTCATCTTTTCCATAAAGTCCCATATAAGTTCTATATCTTCCCTACATAATCTGCATCATAATCCGCATCATAATCCATCATTTACCTACTACATCTCCCTTTCATGTCATCCCTTACCAACATCTATGAGCATAATTGCATTTGACATGGTCCATGCAATGACATCCATCCCTCGTGGGACTATCACCTTTCATGCAACTAGACACTTGAGTCCCTCCTATCCAAAAGTCAAAAAGTCAAGAAAATTAGAAAGAAAGAAAAAAAAGAGAGTAAAAAAAAAAAAGTAAAGAGAAATCCCTTCGTCCAATGGTGAAAACCTGGTAAATAGGCGCCTTGGATAAGGACCATGATGAAAACCTGGTGAACAGGCATCATGTGTAGGTTGATCTTCTATGTCACTTACACTTGGGGGCATAATGTCTTATCTATCCAACCTATCATTTTCATGTCATATCATTTCCATCCTACCTACCATCTTAGCCATCATACCTACCTATCATATTGGGTCCACTTATCCACCCTTCTCCTTTTGATCTTGATGAAGATATGGGGGGAAAATGTTGTAACATGTTTTGGGTATCTCTTGACATACCTCATCCTATCTAAACCAATCATATCATTATCTTATTGTCATCAGCTTTGTCATGAAAAATCCTAAGTCTTGTACCTAGAATGGGGCATGTCATTCCTATGTGACATAGTCTTTGGAGATCACATCCTTGCTCTCTTATGATGCATACATCCTTTACATCCATCCATTTATCATGAGCCTTCTATCCCTTATCCTATTACCCACCCTTGCACCTAGACTTGGTTTTCCCCTTGTCATTGGTATCTTGCACAAAGGCTACAAAAATTTTCATCCATTGACACATCAAAATATTCTCAAAAATCCAAAAAAAAAATCATAACATGTCAAAAATCCAAAAAAAATCAAAACATGTCAAAAATCCAAAAACACAAAAAACATCCAAATAATTCTCAAAAATTCAAAAACATAGTCAATGTTTGTCACATTAGTCAAGTAAGTCAAACATAGTTAGTCATTTGAAACTTTGACATTTAAATCGTTACCCAACATACAACATAGTCCAATTAGTCATCCAGTCAAAATCAGTCAAATTAGTCTTCACATTATCCCAATCACATCAATTCTTCTATTCAATTCATCGCATCCTCTCATCCATGTCAAATCATCTTCAGTCATTCCAAACAATAGTCCAAATGCAAGTCAATCAATCTTGCCAAATTATCCAATCATATCCTTTGGTCTTGATCCTAATCTTCTTGTAAACCCAATCAATCAAAGTCAATCAGTCAAATAGCCAGTCATCCTTGTGTTGATCTAGGGATATGTCTTTCCCCGCAATGACAACACTATCAGTCATCATCATCAATCAATCAATTACTCGATGGTTTACAGATTGACAAGGGCAATACCTTGTTTGTTTTTGTATCATTTGTGCACGCTTGCTTGCGCGTGTTATCATTTTTATCTTGCATTGGTATCAAGTCTGACTTATTCCAGTTAATATTCATATCTTGTATCTAGACAAGGTTGTATTACACTCGGGCACGAAACACATCATCACCTTGGTCCTTATACCTTGGTGCATCATGTCTAGTGTTACATCAAACATCATGGTTGCTCACTTTCTTGTAGCATAATGTATCATTCATCTCCCTCATCTACTTCCTATCTTACATCATGCATCTTGTCCCTCCTTATCATTTCATTTCGAGAGCATACCCATGTTCTTTCAACCCGCCTATCCTCTCAAGGGGGCATCATCATCCCACTCTTATTTCATCATCATCCTATCTTTTGTCATCATCCATTTTCCTCTATACATACCTTAGCTTCTTTGAAATGATGTTACTCGACACAAATCTCATTATCTTGAACATCATCTCAAAGAGGGGCAAAATGTAGACAATAAAAATTGTCCTAGGCTTGTGATTTCTAAATTCTCTATCATTTCCCCTTTTGTCTTTGCTAATTAAATAATTTTTAATTATTTAATTATTTTCTAAAGTCATGTCTTCTATTAATTAAATAAATTTAATTATTTAATTAATTCATTCCTACTTTTATTTCTTGCTTGATTAATTAAATAAATTTTATTTATTTAATTACGTCACTAATTAAGTCCTCTTCTTTCTAAAAATTAAATAAATTCTTATTTATTTAATTTTTATCCACCTTCCACTATAATTAAATAATTAAATAATTAAATAATTATTCATTTTCCTTTTCTCTCATTAATTAAATAAATTTTATTTATTTAATTTGGTCCACTCTCTTGAATTTTGAATTAAATCATTATTTAATTCAAAAAGATTCTTTTGTCACATTCCTCTATAATTAAATAATATCTTTATTATTTAATTATTCATTGGCCACCTAAATTAAATAATTTTATTATTTAATTTCTTTTATCACCTCTTTGTCTGTGCCAATCTTATCTTCCAAATCAAATCTTATCTCTTGACATCTCATTTAATTTCAGCCCTTGATTGAATTATCTTATAATTCAATCTCAACCCTTCATTTCTTGTCATTGCCCTAATTTTGACCTAACCCTAGTCCATACTACAACTTTCAATTTTGGCCTTTGATTTAGACATCTTATTGACATCCAATCTCAACCGTCAATCCAAATTAGACATTTCCTATAAATAAACTCTCTCATAAGCCATTTAGGGGGCTTGATTCTTCAAGTATCCTTATGCTGTCAAAATCATTCTTCAGTCTTTCATCCATTTCTATCTATTGTCATTCATCTATCATCCCCATGTCAATTTTATGCTACTGAATTGAGCAACCAACATTCCTCCAACAATCAACCTTCAAAATATTGCATTCTTATGCAAGTGGAGAAGAGCCATGGAGGTCAATCAAGTCTAGTTTGAAAATTGGTTTGCATTTCCTTTGTTTATTTGCATTTTCATTCTAGTTTGTGCTTCATGGTGCTTGATAGGATTTAGTTAATTTGTTGTTTTCAATACATTAAATCTGAAATTTTCCCTATTTACACCTAGTGACACTCCATTGAGTGTGGATTAAAAAAGGTGTGAAAATAGCCTCTTTGCCCAATCCATGGAAGCAAGTAGTTGTTTATGTTATAAAATATATCCCCTATGAAGGACGCCAGTCGAATCTGCATTTCATACACTTTAAACTCTTGAATCACATGAGGCAAGGGAGGAGGATGAATGTGCCAAATGTGTTATACCACCTTCTTTCAACTATGGAAACTGAGACTTAGAAAGGTAGGGACAATTTTGTTTCCCACCATTGTTTGATTAAATTTTTAGTTGAGAAGTCTCTACATGATGTATCTGAGATGACTTGGGAAGAATTTGTAAATATTGATCAAAGTAGACCAGAGCATTTGTGACCTAGGGTTTTAACTCAACCCTGTAGGTCTACCAGGAGACTAAGCATGGATAAATCCACTCCTGGTGCTTCAACCTCTGGCATAGACCCTAGTGTAAACCCTCCTACAGCAGAACAAACCATAGAGATTAGCTCCTTTGAGACAAAGCACTCAGACAAAGAAAGTTCCTCTCCAGATTTTGATGATGATGTTACTCTTGGCATCTTGATGAAAACTAGGGCACATAAGAGAGAAGCAAAGAAAAGGAAAGGAAAGGCTAAAAAGTAGCTGGAAAAAGAAGAAGTACCAAGCTCTAAGAAGTAGAAGGTTGACATTGTTCATCCTATAGCCAAAGAAAAACATGAACGCCCTCCCATAAAATAAATACCAATCAGGCCAACCTTTGGTATGCCTCCACAGGAAATCTCTAAGCCTAGAGAAACATCACAAGGGGACACAGAAGCTCCAATGGGGTAGGTGAATGTTGAGGAAAAAGACATATTTGAGAAAGTAACAAAAATAACACTGACATATCTTGTTGATATTAAATAACAAGTTGAGAATCAAGGGTATGAGGAAAATCAAGATTTCCTATAGCATGAGCAATAATGGGAACAAGAGGGCCTTCAACCAAAATTGGGAGAACAATCAATACCCCTGCAGCCAAAATTGACTAAACAACCTGAATCCCTAGAGCTAGTACCATATGAAGAGCAAGCATCAGTGCCAAGAAAAATGTTGGTAGGAATGCAAAACCCCCCTAATTTTATAGTACACATAGAAATTATGAATCTATGAAAAGAGATGCAAAGAAGGGAAGAAGAATGGAAAGAGGAAAAACACAAGTTGAAGAAGGAAATTCAAAAGAAAGATGAGGAGATTGAAGATATAAATGAGGAATTTGCTACTTTAAAGAAGAAGGTGGCTAATATGACAGCCTTGCTACCGTAGATTTTAGAATGCAGGACCCCTCCAAGAGTCTATGCTCTGCATTTGAAGGAGAAATATCTTTATTTTAAGATGGAAAGGATTGTCTCAGGTTTGAACCCTCCCATTGAGATTCCTATTGAATTTTTCAATGCTTATCAGATTGCTTCCCCTGAGATGAAGACTTTCTTGTGTGAATTATATTTGATAATTATGTTGTGACTTAAGACCATGATTGGAATCCATTGTTGTATGTTGGGGATGTCCAATTAAGGGAAATTATGTCCTGGGTACAGAATGAGATCAGTTGGGGACAACAACACAAGGCTTATAGGCAATTGGAATCCAACATCCCTCTGCCCATCAGGGATGAATCAAGAAACCCAAGGGACATTTACAAGGATTGGCACAAAATTCTTTTTAGACCTAGCTATGGTAATAGGATCATGCCTTGGATAGAAGTAGTTTATACTGAATATGAGGTGGTGGCAAAAGCAAAAGAGGAAACTATGAAGAGATACTTGTCACAAAGATGGAACAACCTAACTGATCAGCTAAAACAGGTTGAGCCCCACTCTATATAGAACTATGTTGCAACACTTAAAAGAATTGATAGGTATATATAGATTGGAAGGATAAAGGTATGATTTTGGCTTCCACTGACTTTTTAACTACCCATTTTGATGTCGCCCATGCCTAATTTCAGATTTTACCACTGTAATATTGCTGAAGAGAGAAAAATATGGAACAAATTGGATAGACAACAAGGGTTTTATTGGGATCCTGATTCACACACAACAAACACTAATGTAGGACAGTTGGCAGTTACTGTAACTAAGGGTTTTTTTTAGGTTTGATTAAAGGTTAGCAAATCAATATAAATCACAAAACCCAAAGCAATTACAAAACACAATGGAAGTAAACAAAAGAACAATTATACCAGCTAATCGTCAAGACCTCCATGATTTATTTTTGTAACACCTAACTTGCAGGTTGACGTATTGTCCTCAGATCGAACACATGAGCAATCTAGAAATAAATGTCTAAGTCCTACACCAAGCTTTGAAGGATTTGATCAAAGTCTAAATGCCTAATGCCTATGACAATATGAGTGAAATTCCTATGCCTAAATATGCCAGAATAATAATGTAATTCATGAACATGTAATGTCTCTGTGTCATCAAAAAATGAGAGGAAAATGGCATTTTATAGAATTGGAATTTTGAATGGACGGATGAGATTGACTTTTGACGGAGACCTAAAATCAGAGGCCCAGATTAAATCTGATAATCCCTAATCAGGGTTAGGGAAAAGTCATTAATCAAGCGGTCGAGATGCCATCTAAGAAGATCGAATCGACAATGGAGAATAAATGAGGAAAATTAATTCAAAAATAAAGATTTTCGAAAATGAAGAAGATAAAGACTAAACTAAAGATCAGATTTGGAAAAATCAAGAATCTACACGATTACTTGATTTTTGGAGGAAAGTTACCATTTTGAATTAAATTAATTCAAAATATGGATTTTGTAAAATAATAAATAATCAATTTTCAAATTATTTACTAAAATGAACTGACAATTAAGACTGTGATGACATTTTAAATAATTTCATTTATTTAAAATGAGAGGAATATCAGTTTTGGCAATTAAATAATTAAATTTAATTATTTAATTTAGCAGATAAGACTAATAATTTAATTCATTCATTCATTCATTTAATTATGAAAATTAGTGATATAATAAATAAATAAATAAAACTTATTTATTTAATAATTAGGAAGAAATGACTGAAGAAGGGTGATTAAATAAATTAAGAAATTTATTTAATTAAAGGAAGACTTAGACAATTAATGATGTATTTAATAAATAAATAAAATTTATTTATTTAATAATCATGAAGAATAAAGGACATGAATTAATTAAATAATTATGAATTATTTAATCAATAGTCGAATATGGACCAAAGACATAATTAAATGTCATAATTATGCTAGGATGAAAGTGGTAAAAATGAAGCTTGTTGGCCTAGGTCATTTTTAGGTGTCTACATTTTGCCCCTCTTTGTCATAATGTTGCTTGTCACATTGTGACAAAGAAAATAAGTGAAAGCCATGCCCCAGTGAAGGTATAGAGTATCATTGCCCCCTCGGGAAATTTTTCAAATTTTGGGTCAGCAGCAGAAAAAATTGTAAAGGGTCCCAATAAGTCAATTTGATGACTAGAAAAGCAATAGTGCAGTTGGTTTTGGATTCTAACATGTTTAAAGCAGCCAACGGGGTGGTCAAAGTTGGTCAAATGAGCCTCTTGTAATAACCTAGTTGAAAAATGTCATTTTAACTTTATAAATAGGTTGACAAAGCAGTAAAAGTCAATTCATTCTTACTATTCACTTTGTGAATTTTGAGAGATCAAAGTGAAAAGGACAGCAGCGAGGATGGTGATTCCAGTGACAAACCATCATGGTGAGATCATGCAAACTTTTAGGCTGCCAAAGGGCTCAGAGCCAGTGGTATGTACCCCTATCCTCCTTTGTAATTTTTTCATTTTACGTGCCAAAACTAGGTTTCTAGGACAAACAACAAATGTGTCGCGATGCATATGCATTCACGTAAGCCGCATTCGCCTTCACATTTGACACATTCGATGCGTCACGATGCAAGTGCAAGTGTAATTTAGGTCAGACTGAGGGTTTTCAACGCATTTGACAAAAACTGCAACGCATTCACCTTTTTGAGCCACATTTGAAAGTTAGAATGCTGCAATTGCCGTTTTGTGACACATACACTCATTTAAGCCATGCAATTGCTTTTTTGAGGTGCATTCGCATTTTTTCGATGCAAGTGTCAAAGTTTGTGACGCAAGTACTCTGATGTGATGCATTTGAGCAACCAAATGACATAATTGTCATGTTGCAACGTATTTGAAGTACAAAATGACGCATTTGATGTTTTGCAACACAATTGTAGTCAATGCGACACATTTGACTTTTGCTTTGACTAGGGCTGATTTTGAAACTTGTGAAACCTTGAATGCTTTTGATGATACTGACAGTTGCCTAGAAAGTACTGACGCATTGTTCAGCTTTTTGCAGAGGCAGCTCACCCCTATTTACACATGAGAGAGCAAACTGATGACATTTTGGTTTCTTGACCAGCTGATTCTGAGGGAGTGATGATGACTGATGTGGCTAGGTTTGTTCTATGTCACCTATATGCCCGCCATTCGGGAGAATAGGAGAAAGTTGACTGCATTATGCCAGCACTGGAATTCAGAGATGTGCTCTTTCCATCTGTCGACGGGTGAGGCAACCATCATGCTTGAGGATGTCTACCGCATCCTACGAGTGTCAATCCGAGGAGAGCGGATCATCTACGACCCTCGCCATGGTGAGAAAACCTTCTGGACATACTACCAAAATGAGGGTGCAGGACTTGGCATCCAAGAATATGAGATCTAATGGGAATTCATGGCGGAGCACTTTGCTCATTTTGATGCCTTTGTGAAGACTTTGATTGGCGGTATTTTGATTCTTGACCGTCGCAGGCATGGGTTTCCTATTAGCTGGGGAGACATCCTGGTTGGGATGAGGCAGGACAAGATAGTTTATGCCTAGGGCCCATGTTTATTGGGCACCTTCTACCATCAACTGCACAAAGTTTCCTACAAGAGGGCGGAGAGTATCTCATGTTGTACCACATTGATGATGATTTGGGCCTAGGGGCATATTGCTATATTTTGCCCATTGATTCAGAGACCATAGTTGGTAGAGGGGATGCCCTATGCCTACTACTATGCGGGTGCCCTACAACAGACACGGATGGGTGAGACAGGTTGGTGGCAACATCAGATTGACACGATGGTGTCTTTTATCTGGAGGCTATATAGAGATTGTCAGTAGTGGGATGATGAGGTGGACCATCTCAACCTATGTAGACAGTATCGGTATTTGATTCAGAGGATAGTGCAGAGCTCACTGATTATGGAGATGTATTTTCCACAGTGTGTTCTCAAATAGTTTAGAGAGCAGTAGGATGTACCTACGGGGACAACTGAGTATGTGCGCTCTTCTAGAGAGTATGCTTGGGGGCCGACCATTCCAGTAGCATTTGCAGAGTAGTAGATCGATGGGATAGGAGCCTAGCCATTGCGATGGAGGGGTGGAGTTGTAGATCCTGGGACTACTATAGATTATGACCTATTGTGGCAGGCACATAGGCTAGTGCCATTGATAGGTCCCGATGGGCCCACACCTGTGGACAAATGGTCATTGATACCTCGTGTGCCAAGAGCTTGGAAAGGAGGTAGGGATGGTGATAGGGGTAGAGGCTGGGGGAGAGACAGAGGCAGGGACTAAGGTAGGGGTGGAGGTAAGAACAAAGGCTGGGATTGAGGCCAAGGTGGGGATGATGGGGATGATGGAGATGATGGGGGAGATGGTTGGAGATGGAGGAGAGATGGTTAGAGACAGGGCTCGAGGGTGCACCCACGTGTGGCGAGGGTAGCACTAGATGCTATCTCCAAGGTGGCTAAGGAGGGAGAGAGAGAGGAGGATGTGGCCGAGGCCGAGGTGGAGGTGGAGAGATGGGAGGAGGATGTGGCCGAGGTGAAGTTGGAGGTGGAGTGACGAGAGGAGGATGTGGTGGTGATGGAGGTCAGACAGGAGGAGGGGAGACAAAAGGAGAGGAGATAGGAGGAGGATGTGCAGGTGGCAGAGGCCAGCCAGGAGCAGGATGCACCTCGAGATGAGGGAGTCAGTGGAGAGGATGTGGGAGAGGATGATGATGATGACGATGATGCTATGGATGAGACCAAGAGACTCCTCAGATGGTAGATGGTGGAGGGAGAGGATGAGATACCGTCCTCCTCGAGATTGCCCTAGGATGCCACAACAGATCAGAGGGTGGTCAATTTACAATGGAGATTGGATGAGAGCATGGCATAGGTCAGAGCACTATAGTCAGAGCTAGAGGTGGCTCAAGTAGAGTAGGATCAAGTAGTGATCCACCAGTAGGACTCAGCTCAGTGGTGTGTCAAGTTTGCAACATTATGCATAGGGCCCTCTGGTGATATTGCTCATGAGTTGGCTAGGGTGAGCACAAGGCTGGGATAGTATAGGAATTTATATGAGTAGGAGGTTCCTCGCAAGCAACGAGATCCAGTATTATCATGCTCACAAACGAGGATAGGTGGCCACTAATCAGGGAGTGGGAGCAATAGTAGGAGCCACACAAGTGCAGGAGGGTCTACCTCGACAAGGCACACATCAGGGCATAGGTCCCACCACTCTCATAGGCATGCCTTGAGTCATCACTCGAGCCATAGTCACAGGTCTACTGGTTCAATATAGAGGCAGCCACCAGTGGTTGATCCATCTACTTCTCAGAGCCAGGCAGTAGTGACATCACAGGTGTCCATTACCGTGGAGATGATGCCATCATTTTTAGTTCCATTGGTTGCATAGGCAAAGGATGCTACAGGTCTGCCTATCATTTTAGTGCCAGTTACAGAGCTTAGCCACCACACTCTTCGCAACGAGGGGATGATGAGAGTCTACCCTAGGGGCATGCTTGTTATTATGACATATTATGTACATATTATTGAGCCTGCGAGCTCCATTTTTGGGATATCTCTTGACTTTTTCCTATGACATTGTACATTTTTTAGATGATATTATATGATGATGCAGTTTTGATGTGGCCTACATGTGTGTTATGTGATGTTCTTTGATTTATGCATTATGATATATGTGATGTATGATGTTGATTTATGATGTATCATGTATGTCCTATGATGCTTACTTATCATTTTGATGCCATGATGATGCAATGCATACTTATATGAGATGATGATGATAATGATATGCATAATGTATTTATTAAATGGATGCAATGTTGATGGTTATGTTAATGCAATGTTTGTGATTATGTATATGATTTAATTCTATGGATGATGTATGTATGGACCTAATGCACTGTTTATATGATCATGTATGCACTTATGTCTTTGGATGTCACAGGATATCATCGTGAGATGGATGAGAGAAGATGACTAGACCGATGAAAGAAGATGACCAAACCGAAGGAGATGCATGTTAGTTCCTAGCCCAAATCCTTCAAAACTTTACCATAGGAC
This sequence comes from Sequoia sempervirens, assembly GCA_007258455.2. Taxonomy (NCBI): domain Eukaryota; kingdom Viridiplantae; phylum Streptophyta; class Pinopsida; order Cupressales; family Cupressaceae; genus Sequoia; species Sequoia sempervirens. The sequence goes on from VDFB02256132.1 coordinate 41,748,393, forward strand.
TTTATATTTATTGCTCTTAATCATCATTGGGCAGACTGTTGTAATGGCCAACAAACACCATGATATGACATAGATCAAGGTGTGCAAGGTCATACCATCAAATAAAACAAGCAGTCATAGACAAGGATGATCATGACTCATACTAAGAGCGTGATTTCTCGTCTTTTTGTCATAATCAACCACAAGTAGAAAAAGACAAAGATAATTCATGAAACATCATTGCTTCTCTAAATCTTGTTCCTAGGACATCCTTGAGAAACTAGAGCATGATTTTCATAATACAAAAATAGAGCCCTTATCATGATACGTCATTGTTTTTCTAAATCCCAGAATGAGGACCTCACTGAGAAACTAGTATTCATGCATGTCAATTGTCATGATACGTCACTGCTTCTCTAAATCCTATTATTGGGATCTTGCTGAAAAACTAATAACATGATAGAAATCCAAAAGACAAGTGTCAAATGTTTTCCAAGTGTGTCTAGATATCCATTGTTCTGATGTCAAGATGCCATGTTTGATAATGTCAAGATGTTGAGGTGTTTAAAGTCTTGATGATGTTCAGATGACAAATGTTTAAAATTGCAGAATTTAGGAAAGACACATCCTGAATAAAGTTGATGTCAAGAGGATTGATCCCTAAATGTCAAAAGGGATCCCTCAAAATGCCATGTGACAGTGACGATGACGATGCCTAGAAAGGACACATCCTAAGGCATAAATGACAGAGTTGGTTCTTCAAAAGGACACATTTGAAGAATACTGATGTCAAGGGGAGTGATCCTTAGATGTCAAGAGGATCCCTCAAAATGTCGAATGATAGTGATGATGCCTAGGAAGGACACATCCTAAGGCATGAATGACAGAGGTTATCTATCAGAAGGACACAACTAAAGGTTAACCAAGAGTTGATAGTTTGACAGGTTATGATGATTTGACTTGCTTTCACCGAGTTTGACTTGTGTTGACCATATGTCGATATTGTCATGATGATATGTGTTGATGAGATTGTCATGTTGAATAAATGATTGCCATAATTTGCTTTATGAGCTTTATCCGTTTGGGGATGATTTGCTTTGTCTTGAAGACCTTTTGATGTGTGTGCCAGTGTGATGCCATGAACCCTAATGGACTGACCTAGTGTGGCCTCGGGGGCTCATCAACAAATGGCCTTGCCTACGCCATGCACTCACAGACCTTGTAGTTCGACACGACCAATGACTTTGTATTGATGACCAAAGATTGTATGATGATTTTATTTTGACAAACCTAAAAGGAATGACCTAATGTCTCGGGGACTCAAAAATGAGTCTTTCCTACATAGAAAATGTGTAGAGACAACATAGTTCGAACAAACGACAAAGACTTGACTGATTGTCATGACAGTTTTGAGAAGAGATGACTCTGTGTTTGACATCTTGTTGTGATCTCCTCAGGACATTTTTTGGTTTTTAGGTCTTTCTTCAAGACATTTTGTGATATTTTTGGTCTTTTTTCAAGACTTTTTGTGATGTTTTTGGTCTTTTGTTTTTTTAGGGCCTTTTGCCATGTTTTTTTCTTTTTTTAGGACTTGTTGCCATGTTTTTGTCTTTTTTTAGGACTTTTTGCCATTTTTTAATCTTTTTTTCAAGACTTTTATCAATTTCCGAAACCATGTGTGGCATCCACTGCAGTTACATGATACCAATTTTTCCCCAATCAGGTCCAAGACTTTAGCCAATTTTAAGAGACATGAAGGGGATGCTTTTGGTGTACCAGATGGACAGTCGTTAGGACTTGATGTCAACCATCTATCAAGCATGAAAGGACGAGTATAATGTGGTGGTGATGGAAAATGTATTTCATCCTAGGCCAAGGTAGACAAACTGACAATAGATGGCAGAGCAATGATTGATTACACATGACACCTATTTGCTAGGTTTTCACTGTTGGATGAATCATTTTTCTTTACTACTTTTTTCATTTTCCCTATTTTTTTAGTGCTGCCAAGATGCTTGTTTGCCAAGTTTTCATCACAGTAATGATTTTTATCATTTTTTTAATTTTTTTTGTATTTTTACAGTTTTCAACATAATTTCCTGATGCCATGCATAGAACCTTTGGATATGTAAGTTGTTGATAGGCTATGTCAATTTTTCTCCATCTGGAGTTGCCAGCTGATAGGCTCTAGAACCAAAAGAAGATACAATGATGTAGGGACCCAACCAGTTTGGTTCAAACTTTCCTGGCTTTTCTCTGTCAGCCTGTTCTTAGGGTTCTGCATGAGAACTAGGTCACCAATGTCAAACTTCCTAACCATGACCTTCTTATTGTAACTGTGACAAAGACGGTTATGATATGCTTGTCGATGGTTCATGAAATTATGTCTTCTTTCTTCTAGCATTTCCAGCTCATGCAGGCGCGATTGTCTATACTCCTCTTCATCAGTTAAACCCTTCAGGGAGACTCATAATGAAGGAATTTCGACCTCAATGGGAAATATGGCCTCAGTGCCAAAGACCAAGGCAAATGGAGTGGCTCCTATAGGCGTATGAATGCTAGTGCGGTAAGCCCACAAAGTAGGGTTGAGTTGTAGATGCCAGTCATGGCCAGCATCATTGATAGTCTTTTTAAGGATTTTCACAATGGTTTTATTTGATGCCTTAGCTTGACCATTTCCTTGAGGGTAATATGGAGATGAAAAATGGTGTTGGATATGAAATCGCTCACATAACTCACAAACTTCTCAGTTTCTAAACGGACGTCCGTTGTCAGTGACGATGGATTACAGAAGGTCATATCCACAAATGATGTAGTTAAGAATGAACTTGGATATTTGTTTTCTGGTTATGTATGTCAATGGTATGGCTTCGATCCACTTCATAAAATACTCAGTGGCGGTGATGATGAATTTGTGGCTGTTGGATGAGGTCGGATGAATGTTACCCACGAGGTCAAGTCCCCATTGAGTGAAGAGCCAAGGAGAAGTGATTAGCCAAAGTTCCTGTGCTAGAGCATGGATCAAATCACTATGAATCTGGGATTTGTAACAAGTCCTGACATATTCCATTGCATCCTTTTCAATGGTCGGCCAATAGTACCCAAGTCTCATTACTTTCTTGGCTAGAGTAGGACCACTCAAATGAGACCCACATATACCGTAATGTACTTCGCAAAAGGTTGTACGTGCTTCATTGGTGTCGAGACATCTAAGGAGGGTGTCATCAAAGCTACGACAATAAAGGGTGTCACTAACGATGGCATACCTTGTGGATTTTTTAATGGACTTCCTCTGGTTATTGGATAGGTTAGGTGGAAGGGTTTGAGACTTAAGGTGGTCATAAATATCCTAGTACCAGGGAGAGTCGAGACCAACAAGTTCACAGACCATTTCTGACTCTAGAATACCATAGGCAGGGACCAACAATTTCTCTATTAGGAATTCCAACTGAGGTAAATTGCTTGGTATGTCAGGAGAGAGCCTATTATAGCCATGGCATTGGCTGCTTTGTTCTGTGCTCTTGGAACTTGCTCAAAAGTTACCATATGAAAGTACGTTTGGAAACTATCAACCATCCATTTGTAGGGAATCAACTTCTCATCTTTGGTGTCATAGTCATCATTAACCTGGCTGATGACGAGCTGAGAATCCCCATAGACATGTAGTGCTATGATTTTCCACTTTATTGCCATTCTTAGTCCTATAACTAGTGCCTCGTATTCTATCACATTGTTTGTGCATGGAAAGGAAATGCAGAAATACTTAGGAATGGAGTCTCCTTGAGGGGTGATGAAAAAGATTCCCACCCCCGAGCCATGATTTGTGTGTGATCCATCAAAGTAAAGTCGCCAAGGTGCCTTAGGTTCCATATGGAATATTGACTCATCTGGAAAATTTGCCACTAACAGGTGATCACTTTGCAAAGGTGCATCCACCAGCTAGTCCATAATGACTTGTCCTTTTATTACCTTTCTTTCTATATATTCAATGTCATATTCACTTAGAATAATGACCCATTCTGCTAGATGTCCTTTTAATGCTGCCCGACTTAACAAATATTTAAAGGGGTCAAGCTTTGCTACTAATTGCATCTGGTGGCTTAACATTTAATCTCTTAACTTCTGTGCTGCAAAGACCATAGCTAGACAAGCTCATTCAATTGGTGTGTAGTTTAGTTCATACCTGACCAATGTCTGACTAATGTAATATATAGCTCTTTCTTTTTCTTCTTGGTCATTTTGTGCTAGTAATGCCCCCAGTGCTGAATTAGTTGCCAAGATGTACAGGATCAATGGCTTTCTGTGAATGGGAGGCATGACGATTGGCGTTGACATTAGGAAATCTTTGATTTTCTGAAAGGATTCTTGACATTTATCTATCCACACAAAAGGGATACCCTTGCATAACAGATATTGGAATGGGTGACACTGCTCAACCAATTGGGCTATGAAGCGCCTAATAGATTGTACCCTGCCTTGCAACGTTCTGAGTTCACTGATTCCTCTGTGTGGAGATATTTCTATGATGGCTTTAACTTTTATTGGATTGACCTCAATGCCTCTTCGAGAAACTATGTATCCCAAGAGTTTACTCGATGTGACACTGAAGACACATTTCTTAGGATTTAGCCAAACTTTGTATTCTTCCAGTCTTCTAAAAATTGTGTCTAAAACCCTGAGATGATCTTTCCTAGTTACTGATTTGGCCAATAGGTCATCTACATAATCTTCCATTATTTTATGCATCATGTCATGGAAGATTGTGGTCATAGCCCTTTGATATGTGGCACCGACATTTTTGAGACCGAATGGAATGACATTCCAATAGTATGTACCTCATGGGAAAGTAAATGTCATTTTGTGCTAGTCTTCAGGGCCAACACAAATCTGATTATAGCTGGGGAAACCATCCATGAGGGATAGCATCTCATATCCTGTTGTGAGGTCGACTATGATATCAATATTTGGTAAAGGAAAGTCATCTTTTGGGCATGCTTTATTTAGGTCTCTAAAATCTATACAGATGTGGATCAACCCATTTGGCTTTGTTACTGATTTTACATTCTACAAAGAATTTATGAAATTTCGGTCTCTATTCTTCAGTCAATGATGTAGCAAAGAGGACCATCTTGGGATCTTCTGCAGTTGCTATGTTGTCTTCTATTGTGTCTTAAATAAGCATAGCTGATTTCTCTTGTTGTAAGGAAGAAAGTCTAGTCCTCCATCTTTGGGTGCCTTAGAGAGGTTTTCAACTGCATATATGTCCTTTGTTTTTATGATTTTATCATCAAAAGGTGCCTTTCAGTTTTCACCTAGAGACATTTCATTTTTTATTTTATTTTTATTTTTACTTTTGCGATTGGAGGATGGAGCAGTCTTTCCGAAGTATGTCGTGCAATCTAAATCAATGGCGAATCCTGACTTATTATCACCACTGGTTATGTCCTCACATAATCCCATAAATTCTACAATTTCCTCATCATTCTAAAATGTGTCCAGGATTGGCGGGCCTTGTTGGTCCCAATCGACTAACTGAGGATAAACTAAGGAAATGCCATCGTCAATGTTGGTGAATTGCAGGGAGGATGCAGAAAGCATGCAGATGGATTCAGTGATATTGTAGATGATATTATCATCATCCAACTCCACATCAGACTCTATCCAACATTCCCCTTCATTAGTCTCATATTTGTTATCAAAATAAGGGGTGATAGACTTAGAGTCATGGTTGTCAGTGTCGTTTGGTACTTCATATGGATTAGACTGAAGGGATTCAGATGGTGGGTCTTGTATGTCATGGGGAGTTGTAATGGGACTTTGACTATTTGGTGCCTGATCAATTTTAAATGTTTGCCAAAATCTTTGTTCAGAGGTGAGTTCCCTTGTTTCGACAAACAAATCATCGAGGCAACAGTCACTTAAGGATCATTCTGAGCAAAATTCCCACTCTTGGGAGTTAGTTTTGGTGAGGGTTTCCTTAGCGGTCTCGACACTTTCTGAAGCATGTACTCTCTCACTCAAAAGTCCAATGGTACGTTGATCATCATTGTCAGGTGATCCAAACCCTAATCCAAGATACTTTGGTATTTGGAAAGGTTCTATGGGCTCTCTTCATCTAGCTTTATTTCTGCCTAGGCCACTAGTACCATCATAGCCCTTAGCCTTCATTATATCATAACCCTTGCCATATTTTTTAACTGGTAATGGGGGTAGTGCAACACTATCCTTATGGATCCATCCTATGATGTCAGCAAGGTCCTCATTACTCATGTCTCCCCATTTGATGAAAAATATTTTTGGTGGAACTTTAAAAATTACTTTGGGTTCCATTCTGAAACAAGGCCTGCCATAGACCTTTGGAGACTTGGGTATTGTTGTTATGTTATATGTTCTATGTAGTTTGAATTCTCCACAGTCGAGGTCCTGGATCTTGACATTGGATTCAGCCTTAGGGTTTGTAGAAGGTGGTGGTGTGGTGGAAGACGTGGATGGAGCCAATGTGGAAGATGATGTGAGTGTGGATGGGTCAATGTATTTGGATGATGAGGAGCTAGGTGCTTCTCGGTTAATAGGAACTCAATTTTTAGAAATACCCCTTAGGTTGGTACAATATTGGAAAGGGTTGGGGTCTCCATATATGGTTATTTCCATGTCGTCAAATGGAAACTTTTGGCATTGGTGATATGTGGATGGAACTTCTTTTAAGGCATGAATCCATGGATGGCCGAGCAAGATGTTATACAGTAATTCCAAATCCAAGACTTGGCAGGTTGTGTCCACAATGATTGGTCCCACTCTGATAGGGAGAGAAATAATGCCATGTGAAGAGCATTCTTTGTCATCATATGCTTTAATCACTCTACTCTTTGTCGGGTCTACTCATGCATCAGAGAATCCTAGAGCCTTAACCAGTTTGAGGAAGCATATGTTCAATCCTGCTCCACCATCTACTAAAACCCGTCTAACTTTGTGCTTGTGGAAAAAAAATTCTATGCAATGCATCATTGTGGTTGGTTTTAGGTGATGAGTAGTCTTGATCCGAGAAGGTGACATGGTGAGGCATAGTGAGGTATCCCACCATGGTCTCAAACTGATTGACATCAATGTCCTTGGGGACTGACGACTCTTGCAAGGTTTTATCTAGTATATCCTTGTGCACAAGAGAGATACGAAGCAGCTCAAGCATGGAGATTTGTGTGGGAGTCTTCCTTAGCTGGTCGATAAGGTTGAACAGACTTTTGGGTTTCCACTGCTTTGTGGTCGGGACAGGTTTTGACTATTTAGCAGATGGGCCAGGTATGGTAATTTTGCGTTGTCTAGCAGGAGGTGGACCAGCTATAGTGACCTTGCCACTGCGAGTAGTAGCATTACATTGGGGTGCTCTCTTGACCATAATGGTATTGACGTATTTGTCGTTAGTTTGAACATTATTTATAATTGGTCCACCAGAATAGTCATACTTGGCTCAAGTGAAGTTAGCTTAATTATTATTTATCTGTGGACCTAAGGTGGAAGCATTATGTGATCCATCGTCTTGCAATGGATTCTTATCGATAGTATGATCTAAATTGGAACCGAATTGTGATCCACCTACCTCAATGATACGACTTTCGATAAGATCTTGTACTATGTTTTTTAGTTGTGAACAGTTTGAAGTTTTATGTCCTTTTGCCTAATGGTATTCACAAAATGCATTATCATTCCACTATATGGGTTTGAAGTGTCTTCGGTCATATGGTTTGGGTTCTTCAAGTGTGATGACCCCATTCTGGAGGCATTTCTTGAGGACTTCTTCAATGGGTTCACCCAAAGAAGTGTATGTATGACCCCGAGGAAATTGTCTCATCTGACGGTATTGTTCTTGGTTATTTGAAGGGACATTGGTAGGGGGTTTCAATGTCGTTGTTGGTTTGTTTTGTTGTTGAACCTCTTTTAGGGCTAGTATAGGACCCACAATGTTTGCATTCTTGTCGTCAACAACACCGTCATTTGTAACGTGTTTATTTTTAACCCAATATTTATTTTTGTTGGCGAGTGGATTGGCATTTGTGTTTTTGGGACTGTACCTTAGTTCTCCCTTTGCGATAAGGGATTTCTCAATTTAGACCCCTTTTTCGACTAAGCCCATGAAGTTTGTGCAGCAATGTACTTGCAATGCATATTTTAGGGGCCCCGGAAGTGTTGCACAAGCATGTCAACCTTTTCCTTTCGGGTATGTCAATGTGACACCGAATAGCTAAACTTCTCCATTTTTGAAAGAATGGGATGAATGTCTCACCAGCATCCTCTTGTTTTAGATTGCATAAGCTAGTGATAGAGGTTTCCATGTCAATGTTGTACGTGTAATTTTTTATGAATTTTTGTTTAAGCTCATCCCATGTTTGGATATCCTTTTGAGTGGAAAACCATTCAAGGGCAAGACCCACCAGACTTTTAGAAAAAAGTCTCATCAAGTATGTTTGTTCATAGGCAATGTCCATACAATTGGTTGAAAATTCACAAACATGTTCAATGGGGTTTGTCTTGCCTCTGTATTTTATGAAATTGGGTGACACATATCTCGGAGGAAATGGAGGCATGTATCAGCTCATGTCAAATGGGTATATGTTTAGATCATGTGATATTTCTGATTTCTTGCCTGAAATGTATATGTTTTGGATAGTTTTCTCTAAACCCATCAATCTTGTTTGGAAGGCATCCATAACAGGGTCATTTGTGTCCCGTACGGTGTATTTCTTGGTACACCATAGGTCCCCATTTGTTGTGCATGAATATTGGTGTATTGTGGCAGTATGAATTGTTGTGACATGTATGATGTGTGTGGATTGGCGTGTTGTTGGTACTAAAAGTTAGGATTGGGTGTATATTGGTGAGTATGAATATGGGATGAGTAGGTTGGGATATGTCCCCTAGCCATTTGTGTCAATACTTGGGGAATATGGTGACCATGAACATTGTGGTGTATTAGTGATGTCATGGGTTATGTTATTTGGCCACCTTGTGCAAATTGTTGGGTTTGCACAAGGGGAATGTTTGTATTTGTACCTTGGGAGGCAATGCCATGTGACTGTGTTGTCGTGTTAACATTTTGTTATTGTCCTTGGATAAAGATACGTCATTTTCCTCCTCCTAAAGGATTTTGTGAAATACCAATGAGAGGATATGTTGAAGGTGTGCTCATGGTAGTAGATGTAGCTGTCAAGGGGGGATTGTTGTGACTTGATGATACCCCCATGGCATTTACTATCATGGTAGAGAGAGGGTTTGAATAATTTTCCCACATTGCCGAGGAGCCAAAGGTGGTTCTAGTTGATTGTGATAGTAGCGTTGTGGCAGATTGTGATCCTCCAATGGATGTAACTTTTATCGTATTGGAGGTGTTTGGGATGTGAGAGGTAGCATGCACTGTTGTTGTGCTGTCAAAGAAAGTATTGCTCATAGTGTTTGGAGGTTGACCACTATGTGACATGTTATGTGCGTTGTTGTTATTAGGGTAAGGAGATGTTGAGCTCAACATGTTGATGTCGAATCCATGTGGTAACTTAGCTCTTTGACTCAAGAGTATGGCTAAGTATTTGTCTCTGTCGTATAGGATCATTTGTTCGATGAATTGAGAGGCCTCTGGATCTTGTACAGCTACCTCTAGGTTTTCCTCAAGTATTTGACTATATTTATCCTTATGCAAGAATGGTTCAAATGGACTATTTGATGAGGATGGTGTTGTCGTGAGAGGTTGATTGTTTGTATTTCCAAATGGATCATCGAAAGTCCAATTTGGGTTGTACGTGGGATTATTGATAGTGGAAGTGGGGTCTTGTCAAAAGTTTTCCATTTTTCATTGTTGTTTTTGGAGTCTAGTTTCCACCATAAAATGAGATTGCTTAAATGAAAATGACACCTAAATGCAAGGATGACACTATGTAAGGTCTAAGTTCGAAATGAAGACTAGGATGAATAATATTTTTGGATTTTTGGGAATAGAATATGCAATTTCTAAACTTATGATGCAATTTAAGACAAGGGTACCTAAGCACTTCTAAGCTCAATCTTTGTTTTCAATTTTGGTTACTAAAGGACTTTGTTGAAAAGGACAAGATGACAAGGTCTAAATGACTAGTGAGTTTTCCTAACTAGACTGTTGAGTTGAAAAATCTCACAAAAGGGACAATGACTGACAAAGGGATTAATAACTTAGTCCAAGAGAACATAATTTTGAAAGCAATGATGTTGCAAATTGTGTTGATATTTTCCTAATCCAAAGTATGCAAGTATTAGACCTAGGGACAAGCTAATGCCTAATGTATGCACCCGAAAATAATGAAGGATGAAACCTATGGTCAAGAATGCAACTAATGAATATGAGTTTGAGCAATTTCAAAGTTGGTTTCTAACATAATCTTTTTGGAACAATGTTTGAAAAATGATTGATAAGGTGTAGACTTCAGATTTGACTTTGTATGAAGTTCTTACTTGTGACAGGCGAATGCGTCATTTGAGGCTTCAAATGTGTCACAGTATTGTGAATGTGGCTCGAGGACTGACAAATGCAACTCAATTTAGCAAATACAGCTTTGTAAGTTTTAGATGCATCACAACACAGAAAAATATGATGTTTAAAATGTCCAATGCGGTTTATCAGAGCGATTATGTCTTAGAAACTCTAATGTGTTTCAACAGATGTGACACAGTTTTTGAAAATTGAGTTTCTTGTCATTTTGATGGAAAATTTTATCTGTCGAATGTTGAGTGTTTTGTTCAAAAATGTAAATGTGGTGAATCCAGAGAGCACTTGACATGCATAATGTTTTGAATGTAAGCAAGCGCACATAAAACAAGTACAATCCTAGGTTAGGCCAAGACAATATTTGCTAGATTCCATGTGGGTTTCCCCAACCACATAGCAGTAGCGTGTGAATTCAGAAGTTTGGCTGCACAGACTCCCCCTTACAGTGCACTCTCTTCCCAGGCCAACCAAGCTTCCAACCCCCATGAAACTCCCATGGAAGATTGATCACCTCTACTACAGACTACGAAAGTGTGGATGCCTTCACACCGATCGGTGTTGTGCTAGAAAATAAAAGATTTTTGGCTACTAAACATTGGTTTTTAATTCAGGACCCCCATTCAAGTGGCCATACATGGGGCAAGAGATTAATCACCAATTAGGTGGCACTCCAGCCTGAAGAGGTTAAGCTCAACAGGGTTTATGGGAGTACTACTCTGTCCATATGACACATCCGCACTCGTAATATTAGGTTTTCCCTTAAGATTCACATTTATATTCTAGTCGGGGGTAGCTTGGCTTTAGCTCTGTTGCTAGTTTGAGTCACGTTGGGGTGATGAAATCCCCAAGCAGGCCCAATTTCTAGAGTTAGTAACCATTTCTCTTACACCCAAGATCGCATGAATGCGCAAGGGGAGAGGATACTTCGATTACTAAGTCATGAGGGTAAAAATATATAAAAATAGGTCTGGTTTTCTAATCACTGAGTTTTCACAAGGTGGGAGCATACTCACCTACCATTTTGTAAACACACTCAAACATAGTAGAAACACAAGTTCATTTTAATTGCACCAAAAGGAAATGTGTATTATACTAAAAAAGATAAGCACATTGTTTTGATGTTTAGTCTTCGATGTTCGAACCTGCAAGACCACACATTAGTAGTTTGAATGTTTTCCTTTAACCCATGAAAAGTAACTGCCAAATGTTGCAAATCCTGATTAGTAACACAAAACCTATGCTAGGCAGAATGCAGGAAAGCCAGAATAAAAAGACCAAAGAAAACAACAAAATGTTGAATGTAAATAAACAGAAAACCTTACCAGTCAAATGCATCACAACAGAGCGAATGCGTCACTCTGTGTGTCAAATGCAGCTTTGGATCACAAATGCGGCTTTCTAGACTTCTATTGCGGCTCAAAAAAATGATTGCAGTGTTTGAATCTGCAAATGCGTCACGACGTAGCAGATGTGTCATGATTTAAAAAAACAACTATGTCGCTCTATACCTATACCTGCAAATTGACAGAAAACACACAAAACTATATGGAAAAGATAACAAAAAATAGAGTCGGGTTCACCAATGTAACTAAGGGTTATTTTTTAGGTTTGATTAAAGGTTAGAAAATCAATATAAATCACAAAACCCAAAGCAATTACAAAACACAATGGAAGTAAACAAAAGAACAATTATACCAGCTAATCATCAAGACCTCCATGATTCATTTTTGTAGCACCTTCTAACTTGTTGGTTGACGTATTGCCCTCAAATCAAACACACGAGCAATTTGGAAATAAATGTCTAAGTCCTACACCAAGCTTTGAAGGATTTGATCAAAGTCTAAATGCCTAATGCCTGTGACAATATGAGTGAAATGCCTATGCCTAAATATGCTAGAATAATAATGTAATTCATGAATGTGTAATGGCTCTGTGTCATCAAAAAATGAGAGGAAAATGGCATTTTATGGAAAATGGCATTTTGAATGGACGGATGAGATTGACTTTTGACGGAGACCTAAAATCAGAGACCCAAATTAAATTTGACAACCCCTAATCAGGGTTAGGGCAAAGTAATTAATCGATTAGTCGAGATGCCATCTAAGATGATCAAATCGACAGTGAAGAATAAATGAGGAAAATTAATTGAAAAATAAAGATTTTCGAAAATGAAGAAGATAAAGACTAAACTGAAGATTAGATTTGGAAAAATCAAGAATCTGCGCGATTACTTGATTTTTGGAGGAAATTTAACATTTTGAATTAAATTAATTCAAAATATGGATTTTGTGGAATAATAAATAATCAATTTTAAGATTATTTACTAAAATGAACTAATATTTAAGACTGTGATGACATTTTAAATAATTTCATTTATTTAAAATGAGAGGAATATCAATTTTGGCAATTAAATAATTAAATTTAATTATTTAATTTATTAGATAAGACTAATAATTTAATTCATTCATTCATTCATTTAATTATAAAAATTAGTGACATATTAAATAAATAAATAAAACTTATTTATTTAATAATTAGGAAGAAATGACTGAAGAAGGGTGATTAAATAAATTAAGAAATTTATTTAATTAAGGGAAGACTTAGACAATTAATGACGTATTTAATTAATAAATAAAATTTATTTATTTAATAATCATGAAGAATAAAGGACATGAATTAATTAAATAATTATGAATTATTTAATCAATAGTCAAATGTGGACCAAAGACATAATTAAATGTCATAATAATGCTAGGACAAAAGTGGTAAAAATGAAACTTGCAGGCCTAGGTCATTTTTAGGTGTCTACAGTTACAAATTTCAGGGCTTTGACTAAGCAAAAGAACAATCCTTCCCCTGCTGGAGGACCAACAAAACCTTAGGTAGGGGGAAGTGATGAGTCTAGTTTATGGTTTAGTTTTGGTAGAATTTATGATCTATTTGTTGAAGTTGTCATGAAACTTGATGTTTGAATGTTGGTATTTCCTCAAAACCATAGACATTCGGCCTAATTTTATCTCTATAAATCTTTAATGACATTGACATGCTATATAGACTATCTGTGTTAATTCTACATGTGGATTAATGAATTTCTTTGAGATAGTTACAGATATGTGATTATTATGCATACTAATATTACCATGCATTAGGGGAAATTTACATAAAAAATGGGCCTCCTAAGGATGACATCATTAGCTTTTTAAGTTATCAAAAATCAATTAAAAGATGACATCAACCTGTACGGTGACATCATCCAAAATAAAAATAAAATTATTTATTTTATAAAATAAAACTTTCTAAAATCTTATGAATTAACTCATGATGGTTAATTTAACTCTACATATCCTATTCTATCTCATTCATCTTTCTAAATATAAAATATTCTTTTTGTTTTTTAGATTTATATTTTTAAATTCTATTAAGTTCTATTATAGAAATTTTTATAGTTTCAAAAAAAAAAATTTATTGTTTAAAAAAAATATATATAATACATTTATAAAAATATTTAAAAATTATTTATCAAGTGCTGCAAAAATTTAAAAAAAGTTAATTATTTTTAATAATTTTAAATATTCTAATATTTAAATGTTTAGCATCTAAATATTCTAATATCAAAATTTTATTATCTTTAATTATTTTTAATAATTTCAAATATTCAAATATTTAAATATTTAGCATCTAAATATTCTAATATCAAAATTTTATTATTTTAAATTTTGCGGTGGCCTTTTATAAGGGTGCACTCACTTTATGTGATGCACTCCTCCTTTTAAGGGGGAGGGAGCGCTCACATTTAGTGGGCCCCCTTATTATTTTAATTTTTTTTTAAATATATTTTAAACATTTTTAAATATATTTTATTTAAAATATATATTTTAAACTTTTAAATATTTTTAAAAACATATATTTTAAACTTAAAAAATTAATTTTTTTTGAAAGAAGACCATTTAAAAGATTACTTTCTTTTTTTGCTAATTTTTATTATCTTTTACTTTGCCACTTTTTAAATAATTTAAAAAAACAAATAATCAATAAAAGAAAGTGAACTCGACTTTTTTAATAATTTATAATAGAAATATAAGTTACCAAACTTGAGTTTAAGAGTTTTTAAATAAAAAATAAATAATGAAGAAAGTGAATTTGAGTTTTTTAATAAATTATAATAGAAATATATGTTACCACTTTTAAAAAATCATGGACTTCAATTTTTTAAGGAATTATAATAGAAACGTGTGTCCCCACTTAACTCATGTAGTTAAGTAATTTATATTTTTTATATTTAAATAATTTGTATTATATGAGATAATTTTTGCTTTTTTAGAGTTCCTTAGGAGGCCCATTTTTTATGTAAATTTCCCCTAATGCATATATGATTCAAGGCCACTAAATTGAGAAGATTTCACTAGCTGGTTGTTCACCATAACGGTTTACAGAGTGGTCATGAAAGGTCAATGAAAGGGAGACTATCGACAATAGGAGATTCCTCATGAAAATCGAGTTGTAACCGCCTTGTAAATGGTCTTTATTCCTCTTGAGCGAATATAGGTTTTACTATTTTGCTAGATCTATGTTGAGGCAAGCATGTCTAACCATATTTCATGCATGCATAACCACCACTCCACTTTCTCTACTTTCCCTAAAATGGTGTCCTCCTAATTCATGGAGTTGACCGCCTTAGTTAATTAGTAGCTTCTTTTCCTATAAATAAGACTTAGATGCTCCTTCTCACAAGGTTGTGCGATATGATGATGTACTTACATTCTTAAGTTTTCAATAATACAGTTCCATTGCTCTATTGTACTCATGTTTTCCAATGAATAAAATGAAGTTATAAGCCCATGCATCTGAGTTTACATTAGTTTTAAAGGATACTCATCCAAGGGGGGCCACTTGGTGAGGATTCCATCCTTTAGTTTAGTTTCTTTTAGTTATTAATTTTTGTTCAGTAATTAGTTAAGAATCTGGCACTAACTATTCCTGTAGCCACTAGAATTCCATTATGTGACTCTTCTTGCATTGGCCTATGAGAGACCTCTTTTGGTTCCTTGTTTGCTTGCTTAGATTTTCATTTCTATCATGCATTTTAGCTTAGCATAGTTGTTGGTTGATGTTCAGTACTTATGTTATTTATTTCTAAGCAATTTACCCTCAACATTATGTTTTTCTTAGTTATAGAATGAATATGGCTATTTGGGATCTTTAGTGCACATACTGTTCTGACCTATTTCAAGTTCACATCCCTAGGTTGATAAGTTAAATGCACCTTCATGATGATTGAAATTTCTATTCAGTTTAGATGTCTA
>VDFB02256132.1:41764278-41793122 GCA_007258455.2 Sequoia sempervirens
ATCACTATACTCTTTGTTGGGTCCATGCATGCATCAAAGAATCCTAGAGCCTTAACCAGTTTGAGGAAGCATATGTTTAATCCTACTCCACCATCTACTAAAACCCATCTAACTTTCAGGCTTGTGGACAAAGGTTTCTATGTGCAATGGCATCATTGTGGTTGGTTTTAGGTGATGTGAGTAGTCTTCATCCGAGAAGGTGACGGGTGAGGCATAGTCGCATCCCACTACGGTCCTTCAAACTGATTGACATCAATGTCCTTAGGGACTGACGAATCTTGAAGGGTTTTATCTAGTATATCCTTGTGCACAGGAGATATACGAAGCAGCTCAAGTATAGAGGTTTGTGCGGGAGTCTTGCCTAGCTGGTCGATAAGGTTGAACTGACTTTTGGGTTGCCACTGCTTTGTGGTTGGGACAGGTTTTGACTGTTTAGCGGATGGGCCAAGTATGGTGATTTTGGGTTGTCTAGCAGGAGGTGGACTAGCTATGGTGACCTTGCCACTTCGAGTAGTAGCATTACACTGAGGTGCTATCTTGACCGTAATGGTATTGATGTATTCGTTGTCAGTTTGGACATTATTTATAATTGGTCCACCAAAATAGTCGTACTTGGATCGAGCGAAGTTAGCTTGATTATTATTCATCTGTGGACCTAAAGTGGAAGAATTATGAGAACCATGGTCCTGCAGTGGATTCTTATGGATAGTATGATCTGAATTGGAGGCAAATTGTGATCCACCTACTTCAATGATACGACTTTCGATAAGATCTTGTACTATATTTTTCAGTTGTCGAAAGTTAGAGGTTTTATGTCCTTTTGCCCGATGATACTCGCAAAATGCGTTATCATTCCACCATACGGGTTTGAATTGTCCTGGTTCATATGGTTTGGGTTCTTCAAGTGTGATGACCCCATTCTGGAGGAATTTCTTGAGGACTTCTTCAATGGGTTCACCCAAGGAAGTGTATGTGCGACTTCTAGGAAATTGTCTCATCTGATGGTATTTTCCCTGGTTATTTGAAGGGACATTGGTAGGGGGTGTCAATGTTGTTGTTGGTTTTTTTTGCTGTTGAACCCCTTTTAGGGCTAGTACAGGACCCCCAATGTTTGCAGTCTTGGCGTCAACAACACCGTCATTTGTAACGTGTTTATTTTTAACCCAATATTTAATTTTTTTGGCAGGTGGATTGGCATTTTTGTTTTTGGGACCGTACCTTAGTTCTCCCTTTGCGATAATGGTTTTCTCAATCTAGACCCCTTTTTTGACTAAGTCCATGAATTTTGTGTAGCAATGTACTTGCAATGCATATTTTAGGGGGCCCAGAAGTGTTTGCACGAACATGTCGACCTTTTCCCTTTTGGGTATGTCAATGTGACACCGACTAGCTAAACTTCTCCATTTTTGAAAGAATGGGATGAATGTCTCACCAGCATCCTCCTATGTGAGATTGCACAAGCTAGTGATAGAGGTGTCCGTGTCAATGTTGTACGCGTAATTTTTATGAATTTTTGTTTAAGATCATCCCATGTTTGGATATCCTTTGAGTGGAAAACCATTCAAGGGAAGGGGACTGTACCTTTTGTGAAAAGTCTCATCAAGCATGTTTGTTCATAGGTGATGTCCATACAATTGGTTGCAAAATTCGTGAACCTCGTGCAATGGGTTTGTCTTGCCTCTGTATTTTATGAAATTGGGTGACACATATCTCGGAGGAAATGGAGGCATGTATCAGCTCATGTCAAATGGGTATATGTTTAGATCATGTGATATTTCTGATTTCTTGCCTGAAATGTATATGTTTTGGATAGTTTTCTCTAAACCCATCAATCTTGTTTGGAAGGCATCCATAACAGGGTCATTTGTGTCCCGTACGGTGTATTTCTTGGTACACCATAGGTCCCCATTTGTTGTGCATGAATATTGGTGTATTGTGGCAGTATGAATTGTTGTGACATGTATGATGTGTGTGGATTGGCGTGTTGTTGGTACTAAAAGTTAGGATTGGGTGTATATTGGTGAGTATGAATATGGGATGAGTAGGTTGGGATATGTCCCCTAGCCATTTGTGTCAATACTTGGGGAATATGGTGACCATGAACATTGTGGTGTATTAGTGATGTCATGGGTTATGTTATTTGGCCACCTTGTGCAAATTGTTGGGTTTGCACAAGGGGAATGTTTGTATTTGTACCTTGGGAGGCAATGCCATGTGACTGTGTTGTCGTGTTAACATTTTGTTATTGTCCTTGGATAAAGATACGTCATTTTCCTCCTCCTAAAGGATTTTGTGAAATACCAATGAGAGGATATGTTGAAGGTGTGCTCATGGTAGTAGATGTAGCTGTCAAGGGGGGATTGTTGTGACTTGATGATACCCCCATGGCATTTACTATCATGGTAGAGAGAGGGTTTGAATAATTTTCCCACATTGCCGAGGAGCCAAAGGTGGTTCTAGTTGATTGTGATAGTAGCGTTGTGGCAGATTGTGATCCTCCAATGGATGTAACTTTTATCGTATTGGAGGTGTTTGGGATGTGAGAGGTAGCATGCACTGTTGTTGTGCTGTCAAAGAAAGTATTGCTCATAGTGTTTGGAGGTTGACCACTATGTGACATGTTATGTGCGTTGTTGTTATTAGGGTAAGGAGATGTTGAGCTCAACATGTTGATGTCGAATCCATGTGGTAACTTAGCTCTTTGACTCAAGAGTATGGCTAAGTATTTGTCTCTGTCGTATAGGATCATTTGTTCGATGAATTGAGAGGCCTCTGGATCTTGTGCAGCTACCTCTAGGTTTTCCTCAAGTATTTGACTGTATTTATCCTTATGCAAGAATGGTTCAAATGGACTATTTGATGAGGATGGTGTTGTCGTGAGAGGTTGATTGTTTGTATTGCCAAATGGATCATCGAAAGTCCAATTTGGGTTGTACGTGGGATTATTGATAGTGGAAGTGGGGTCTTGTCAAAAGTTTTCCATTTTTCATTGTTGTTTTTGGAGTCTAGTTTCCACCATAAAATGAGATTGCTTAAATGAAAATGACACCTAAATGCAAGGATGACACTATGTAAGGTCTAAGTTCGAAATGAAGACTAGGATGAATAATATTTTTGGATTTTTGGGAATAGAATATGCAATTTCTAAACTTATGATGCAATTTAAGACAAGGGTACCTAAGCACTTCTAAGCTCAATCTTTGTTTTCAATTTTGGTTACTAAAGGACTTTGTTGAAAAGGACAAGATGACAAGGTCTAAATGACTAGTGAGTTTTCCTAACTAGACTGTTGAGTTGAAAAATCTCACAAAAGGGACAATGACTGACAAAGGGATTAATAACTTAGTCCAAGAGAACATAATTTTGAAAGCAATGATGTTGCAAATTGTGTTGATATTTTCCTAATCCAAAGTATGCAAGTATTAGACCTAGGGACAAGCTAATGCCTAATGTATGCACCCGAAAATAATGAAGGATGAAACCTATGGTCAAGAATGCAACTAATGAATATGAGTTTGAGCAATTTCAAAGTTGGTTTCTAACATAATCTTTTTGGAACAATGTTTGAAAAATGATTGATAAGGTGTAGACTTCAGATTTGACTTTGTATGAAGTTCTTACTTGTGACAGGCGAATGCGTCATTTGAGGCTTCAAATGTGTCACAGTATTGTGAATGTGGCTCGAGGACTGACAAATGCAACTCAATTTAGCAAATACAGCTTTGTAAGTTTTAGATGCATCACAACACAGAAAAATATGATGTTTAAAATGTCCAATGCGGTTTATCAGAGCGATTATGTCTTAGAAACTCTAATGTGTTTCAACAGATGTGACACAGTTTTTGAAAATTGAGTTTCTTGTCATTTTGATGGAAAATTTTATCTGTCGAATGTTGAGTGTTTTGTTCAAAAATGTAAATGTGGTGAATCCAGAGAGCACTTGACATGCATAATGTTTTGAATGTAAGCAAGCGCACATAAAACAAGTACAATCCTAGGTTAGGCCAAGACAATATTTGCTAGATTCCATGTGGGTTTCCCCAACCACATAGCAGTAGCGTGTGAATTCAGAAGTTTGGCTGCACAGACTCCCCCTTACAGTGCACTCTCTTCCCAGGCCAACCAAGCTTCCAACCCCCATGAAACTCCCATGGAAGATTGATCACCTCTACTACAGACTACGAAAGTGTGGATGCCTTCACACCGATCGGTGTTGTGCTAGAAAATAAAAGATTTTTGGCTACTAAACATTGGTTTTTAATTCAGGACCCCCATTCAAGTGGCCATACATGGGGCAAGAGATTAATCACCAATTAGGTGGCACTCCAGCCTGAAGAGGTTAAGCTCAACAGGGTTTATGGGAGTACTACTCTGTCCATATGACACATCCGCACTCGTAATCTTAGGTTTTCCCTTAAGATTCACATTTATATTCTAGTCGGGGGTAGCTTGGCTTTAGCTCTGTTGCTAGTTTGAGTCACGTTGGGGTGATGAAATCCCCAAGCAGGCCCAATTTCTAGAGTTAGTAACCATTTCTCTTACACCCAAGATCGCATGAATGCGCAAGGGGAGAGGATACTTCGATTACTAAGTCATGAGGGTAAAAATATATAAAAATGGGTCTGGTTTTCTAATCACCGAGTTTTCACAAGGTGGGAGCATACTCACCTACCATTTTGTAAACACACTCAGACATAGTAGAAACACAAGTTCATTTTAATTGCACCAAAAGGAAATGTGTATTATACTAAAAAAGATAAGCACATTGTTTTGATGTTTAGTCTTCGATGTTCGAACCTGCAAGACCACACATTAGTAGTTTGAATGTTTTCCTTTGACCCATGAAAAGTAACTGCCAAATGTTGCAAATCCTGATTAGTAACACAAAACCTATGCTAGGCAGAATGCAGGAAAGCCAGAATAAAAAGACCAAAGAAAACAACAAAATGTTGAATGTAAATAAACAGAAAACCTTACCAGTCAAATGCATCACAACAGAGCGAATGCGTCACTCTGTGTGTCAAATGCAGCTTTGGATCACAAATGCGGCTTTCTAGACTTCTATTGCGGCTCAAAAAAATGATTGCAGTGTTTGAATCTGCAAATGCGTCACGACGTAGCAGATGTGTCATGATTTAAAAAAACAACTATGTCGCTCTATACCTATACCTGCAAATCGACAGAAAACACACAAAACTGTATGGAAAAGATAACAAAAAATAGAGTCGGGTTCACCAATGTAACTAAGGGTTATTTTTTAGGTTTGATTAAAGGTTAGAAAATCAATATAAATCACAAAACCCAAAGCAATTACAAAACACAATGGAAGTAAACAAAAGAACAATTATACCAGCTAATCATCAAGACCTCCATGATTCATTTTTGTAGCACCTTCTAACT
Source organism: Sequoia sempervirens (assembly GCA_007258455.2). Lineage (NCBI taxonomy): Eukaryota > Viridiplantae > Streptophyta > Pinopsida > Cupressales > Cupressaceae > Sequoia > Sequoia sempervirens. The sequence goes on from VDFB02256132.1 coordinate 41,769,679, forward strand.
TGTTGGTTGACGTATTGCCCTCAAATCAAACACACGAGCAATTTGGAAATAAATGTCTAAGTCCTACACCAAGCTTTGAAGGATTTGATCAAAGTCTAAATGCCTAATGCCTGTGACAATATGAGTGAAATGCCTATGCCTAAATATGCTAGAATAATAATGTAATTCATGAATGTGTAATGGCTCTGTGTCATCAAAAAATGAGAGGAAAATGGCATTTTATGGAAAATGGCATTTTGAATGGACGGATGAGATTGACTTTTGACGGAGACCTAAAATCAGAGACCCAAATTAAATTTGACAACCCCTAATCAGGGTTAGGGCAAAGTAATTAATCGATTAGTCGAGATGCCATCTAAGATGATCAAATCGACAGTGAAGAATAAATGAGGAAAATTAATTGAAAAATAAAGATTTTCGAAAATGAAGAAGATAAAGACTAAACTGAAGATTAGATTTGGAAAAATCAAGAATCTGCGCGATTACTTGATTTTTGGAGGAAAGTTAACATTTTGAATTAAATTAATTCAAAATATGGATTTTGTGGAATAATAAATAATCAATTTTAAGATTATTTACTAAAATGAACTAATATTTAAGACTGTGATGACATTTTAAATAATTTCATTTATTTAAAATGAGAGGAATATCAATTTTGGCAATTAAATAATTAAATTTAATTATTTAATTTATTAGATAAGACTAATAATTTAATTCATTCATTCATTCATTTAATTATAAAAATTAGTGACATATTAAATAAATAAATAAAACTTATTTATTTAATAATTAGGAAGAAATGACTGAAGAAGGGTGATTAAATAAATTAAGAAATTTATTTAATTAAGGGAAGACTCAGACAATTAATGACGTATTTAATAAATAAATAAAATTTATTTATTTAATAATCATGAAGAATAAAGGACATGAATTAATTAAATAATTATGAATTATTTAATCAATAGTCAAATGTGGACCAAAGACATAATTAAATGTCATAATAATGCTAGGACAAAAGTGGTAAAAATGAAACTTGCAGGCCTAGGTCATTTTTAGGTGTCTACAGTTACAAATTTTAAGGCTTTGACTAAGCAAAAGAACAATCCTTCCCCTGCTGGAGGACCAACAAAACCTTAGGTAGGGGGAAGTGATGAGTCTAGTTTATGGTTTAGTTTTGGTAGAATTTATGATCTATTTGTTGAAGTTGTCATGAAACTTGATGTTTGAATGTTGGTATTTCCTCAAAACCATAGACATTCGGCCTAATTTTATCTCTATAAATCTTTAATGACATTGACATGCTATATAGACTATCTGTGTTAATTCTACATGTGGATTAATGAATTTCTTTGAGATAGTTACAGATATGTGATTATTATGCATACTAATATTACCATGCATTAGGGGAAATTTACATAAAAAATGGGCCTCCTAAGGATGACATCATTAGCTTTTTAAGTTATCAAAAATCAATTAAAAGATGACATCAACCTGTACGGTGACATCATCCAAAATAAAAATAAAATTATTTATTTTATAAAATAAAACTTTCTAAAATCTTATGAATTAACTCATGATGGTTAATTTAACTCTACATATCCTATTCTATCTCATTCATCTTTCTAAATATAAAATATTCTTTTTGTTTTTTAGATTTATATTCTTAAATTCTATTTTCCTCAAAACCATTTTAAAAAATTTAAAAATTATTTATCAAGGCCGCATTAGTAATTTTAAATATTCTAATATTTATGTTTAGCATCTAAATATTCTAATATCAAAATTTTATTATCTTTAATAATTTCAAATATTCTAATATTTAAATATTTAGCATCTAAATATTCTAATATCAAAATTTTATTATTTTAAATTTTTGGCCTTTTGAGCAATGTGATGCACTCCTCCTTTTAAGGGGGAGTGCTCACATTTAGTGGGCCCCCTTATTATTATTATTATTTTTAAATATATTTTAAACTTTTAAATATATATATATATATTTTAAATATATTTAAAAAAAAAAATTTTTTTTTGAAAGAAAGACCGTTTAAAAGATTACTTTCTTTTTTGCTAATTTTATTATCTTTTACTTTGCCACTTTTTAAATAATTTTAAAAAATAAATAATCAAGAAAAGAAAGTGAACTCGACTTTTTTAATAAATTATAATAGAAATAAAAGTTACCAAACTTGAGTTTAAGAGTTTTTAAATAAAAAATAAATAATGAAGAAAGTGAACTTGAGTTTTTTAATAAATTATAATAGAAATATATGTTACCACTTTTAAAAAATCATGGACTTCAGTTTTTTAAGGAATTATAATAGAACATGTGTCCCCACTTAACTCATGTAGTTAAGTAATTTATATTTTTTATATTTAAATAATTTGTATTATATGAGATAATTTTTGCTTTTTTAGAGTTCCTTAGGAGGCCCATTTTTTATGTAAATTTCCCCTAATGCATATATGATTCAAGGCCACTAAATTGAGAAGATTTCACTAGCTGGTTGTTCACCATAACGGTTTACAGAGTGGTCATGAAAGGTCAATGAAAGGGAGACTATCGACAATAGGAGATTCCTCATGAAAATCGAGTTGTAACCGCCTTGTAAATGGTCTTTATTCCTCTTGAGCGAATATAGGTTTTACTATTTTGCTAGATCTATGTTGAGGCAAGCATGTCTAACCATATTTCATGCATGCATAACCACCACTCCACTTTCTCTACTTTCCCTAAAATGGTGTCCTCCTAATTCATGGAGTTGACCGCCTTAGTTAATTAGTAGCTTCTTTTCCTATAAATAAGACTTAGATGCTCCTTCTCACAAGGTTGTGCGATATGATGATGTACTTACATTCTTAAGTTTTCAATAATACAGTTCCATTGCTCTATTGTACTCATGTTTTCCAATGAATAAAATGAAGTTATAAGCCCATGCATCTGAGTTTACATTAGTTTTAAAGGATACTCATCCAAGGGGGGCCACTTGGTGAGGATTCCATCCTTTAGTTTAGTTTCTTTTAGTTATTAATTTTTGTTCAGTAATTAGTTAAGAATCTGGCACTAACTATTCCTGTAGCCACTAGAATTCCATTATGTGACTCTTCTTGCAGCCACAACAGACATACTGGTTCCTTGTTTGCTTGCTTAGATTTTCATTTCTATCATGCATTTCAGCTTAGTATAGTTGTTGGTTGATGTTTAGTATTTAAGTTATTCCTTTCCAAGCAATTTATCTTCATCATTATTTTTTTATTAGTTATAGAATGAATATGGCTACTTTAGATCTTTAGTGCACATACTGTTCTGACCTATTTCAAGTTCACATCCCTAGGTTGATAAGTTAAATGCACCTTCATGATGATTGAAATTTCTATTCAGTTTAGATGTCTAATCTCTGAATCACAACTATAAGGGCTTAGTTGTTAGATCATTGTAGGAGGCCAACAACTAGCATTGAGAAAGTGTATCCTAACCAGTCATCAACTAGCTAAGTTGAAAATAGTAGATCCTTTCATGTGTCCTCTATGCAATGAAGAACTTGAGGACATTGATCACCTATTTATATGATGGAAGTTTGCACAACAAAGTTGGGTGTTTATCCTTAATAAGCTTAATTTTTATACTCCATTACCATACTTCTTATGGGACTTGTTCCAAATTTGGCCAATTCTCTACAAATCTTTATTTTTTTGCTTGTATTTGGATATTTGTGCCAACCCTAGTAATATGGAACGTTTGGTGGGAAAGAAACTTGAAAATTTAAGGAAAGTATCCTCTTTGAATGTTGTAGTGAAAGGTAAAATTCATAATGCAGTCTCTAATGTAGTAAATGCGAGTGTCAGAGAGGTCAAAGACATAAGCTCTTCCTTTACTAACTAGGACAATAATATTCTGCAGAATTGGAAGTATGTGAAACTTCCTTTCCCAGGTAGCCTATTGTAAACAAAATTTGAGAAAGGTAATAGAAAACATGTAAAATGGCAATCCCCTCAGGATGGATTTATAAAGATGAACTTTGATGGTGCCTCCAAAGGAAATCTAGGAGAATCAGGAGCAAGTATTTGCATATCTTACTCACAGGTTAAGGTGATAGCTCTATGTTCAAAATATCTCCACAGATGGTCTAACAATCCAGCTGAATCTAAATCTCTACTAATAGGAGTGGAAATGGTTCTAGAGATGGGCATTGAGAACCTCCATATGAAGGAGATTCCCTACTAATAGTCAACACTTGTAAAGAAAAGAAAATACAAAATTGGGGTCTTCAATATATTCGTCAAAGATTATGGGACCTTTTAGAAAATTTCCAAAATTATATGATTACTCATGCTTATAGAGAAGGAAAGAATCTAGCAGATTATCTAGCTAATTTGGGTAACTCAAAGTAGGAAATATATACTTTAGCTGATCTTTCTCCACTTGCAGATTTTCCCCATATACTTCAACTTGTTGATCAGGATATCTTACATCTCAAGAAAGGGATAATATCTTAACTTCAATGAAATTATCTTATAATCTAAAGTATGGACGAACAATCAAATATCATGCTGAATTGGAAAGAGCATCATAAATAATCTAGTTTGATATTAAATTTGGCTTTACCATGTAATATTTATGACTCAGACCATCATATTCCATTCCTATGAAAGGTAATGATTATGCCTGTCACTTGAAGGTGCTTGTGCTACCTCATTGGTATCTCCATGGGCTTGTGCTACCTCATTGGTACCTCCATGGTATCATCATATGCTTGAAGTGGGAAATGTGTAATAATTTTTTTATGAGTGATGGGACAAGTCATTTATTGCATGGTAAACCACTACCCTTTATATTGTTTTCGCCTCTTCAGTGAATGATAGTGCTTCCCATGATGATGAGCTTCATGGTACTTGAAAATGTGTGGAAGTACCTTGCATTTATCTCTTGCAGAAGATTGAACTGAATTCACATGATTTGGTATATTACAAAGGATTTATTTTCATTAAAACTCATACTTGTTTTAGCAGTCATTATGCCCTCTGAAAAATGTGCATCATTATTATTGAATTCGATGGGCTTTAAAAGTGCATTTTAAGTTTCATTTTACTCATATAGTTTCAAAGTTTTTTTGGAAACATTATCTACTACTGTGTTTCTTTTTGAGCCTTTGATATGCTGAGTAGAGGAAACATGGCTCTCCACCCATGGAACATTAGAATCAAATGCCCTATTTAGCCTTGGGAACAACCATTTGAGAATATCCTTTTTTAAGAGGATCTCAACCTAATATTTAAAGTAGATTATTTGAGGGTTGAGGAATCAATAAGATTGGTGCTTGTCATGGAGATCACCAGTCCAAGAGCCCACCAACTAATATTTCCATCCCAATTTTTATCTGTGTTCTTATCCAACATTATGGATTTGCTTCAATCATTGAAGGAATTAGAGATAATTGTAAAAAAGTTTGCCAATCCCCAGTTTCTTGATAAAAATGCTTTGCTAATAGTGGTGCAAGATTATAATTTTTTTAATGGGGAGGGATATATTGGAGGTCTATTTCCTCATGAATACATTAAATTGAGATCAGGGTTTGAAGAAATATTTGAAGCCATCAGACTGGCTCTTCAGTTTAGAAAATATTACTTGATTTTATGTGCTTTAAAGAAACATTGCAAAAGGATTTGTGTGTCCATGGACATTGATATCAAAGAAAAATATTATGTTGTGTCTCATCTTTGTGATCATGTGTTGCATCCACCTTTTAATTCTCTTGCTGGAACAAAGAAAAAAATATGTCATGACACAGGAGTTGAAGCCTCAAAAGAAATTCATGGAAAACCATTAGCAGAAAGCTCAAAAGTTGCAAACAAGGGTTTAGTTGCAAGGGCTCATATTGAGAATGTGGATCAAATGGGTATGATTTCTTTGCTAATGATCAGCCTCTCCTTGGTCATGCTATAGCGCAAGATGGTCAAGATGAAGCACAAGATGAAAATTCAATCTGTGCTGAGCGTATGGAGGAATAATGCCAGTTCATGTTTTTTCCAAGTTGATAAATTTTGAAGTCTTCTAAAAATGAATGTTGACATAGTTTTATCAAATTTCTAGAGGCTTCATGTGTGTATACATGAAAATTATGCCTCACTATTGAATCAATTGTAAATCAGGTATTTCAGAAGGGTAAAATCTAGGTTGATGGCATTGTAGCTAGTTATATTTTTTGAAAGTCTATTTTGGGTCCCCACTTTGGAATGAATTTGCAACATTCTGCAGGACAATTTTGTAATCCTTTAAAATTTGGGATATATATTTTGTAAAAATTTGAGCTATAATTGAAGGTTTTCTTCATGGTTCTTTCCCACCAGTATGCCCTCTGAACCAAGATTATGTATAATTTATATATATATTAATATAATATAGTGGCTTGCCACTTTTGCAGAAAAAAAAAATCAATTCTTTGTTTAAAAGTATTTGTAATTTCCTTTCACTTTCAGGTGGTGGATGAAGAAGAAAATTTAGTTTTTGTAACTTGTACGGCCTCTTACGTTTAATAGATTTTCCCTTTTTTCTAATTAAAGGAGGAGGACCCAATGGGATCTTGTCATCCTTGTCATTATTATCAGTCAAGGGTCAGTCTCTAGGAAGGAGAACATTTAGATCGGGGGGAGAATCAAAGATCATCATACCATCATCACAAAGACTTAGATAATCTCTAGGAGACTTGTTGTTATGAGGGGGATCTTGATAGCATATCCCCTTTATGTTATCATTATTTGTTATTTGTTCTAGAAGTTGATCAATTTAATGTTCACTTGTTGTGTCACATCCTTGTTTGCTCAAGATTGCGAATAATTTTCCATAGGTTTCTTCAAGGTTGATTGGAGTGTTTGTTACTTTGTTATCATAAAATGGTTGAGTTTTTTCTTTTCTAGATGAACTGGGTTCACTTGTTGTAGGGAACGTAGGTTCAAATTTTGTTTCAGGTTGTAAGTAACCAAAGATCTCAAGAGGTGGTATTGTAGGATGATTTCATTGGTTCATGGATAGATAAAAGGATGCATTAGCTTCAAGGTTGTTAATACAATCATTTAGTAAATTATTCATGATATAATCATCTTCTCCAATGATGTCAACATCACAAGGAGGACATGCATGAGGAGTTGAAGGAGCATAAGTGAGTTCAATGTCATTAGGATCATTTCCAATGGCACAGCTTGACATATCTACTAAGGATTTTAACAGCATCCAAAGCTTTTTAAAACACATATCCATGATGCAATTTTCATATTCTAAACTATGCAACAATGCAATTATGATTTTAAGCAATGCACAAGATGGATGAAATTAAACTAGATGCAATGAATTGAATGAAAGGGAAATTTACAAACTAAAATAGAGAGATAACAACAACAAACATGAACTCATAAAAGAAAGATTAAATGCTAGAAAATGCTATACAAAATGTGCAAAGGGATTGATTTGACCAAGGTCATGAATGAGTCCTAGTACTAATCTTTTTGAAAAATTTTAGAATGTTTGAAATGAATTTTATGTTGTTTAAGTTTTTTGATCCAATTCCAAGATGCAAATACAAATTTTAATTAGACAAATAAAACAGACACAAAATAAAATTAAAATACAAATTAAGTGATGAAGGAATGGGAGATACTTGAAGCTATAATATATCTTGGAGATGAATGAAAATGAGAAATGGGTTCACTACCAAGTGTAAACTTAGAAAATGCAAGATGTTTGAAAACATAATGTGATATAAAAACTAATACTTAATGACCTTAGAAAGAAAGTAAAATGAAACAAAAAGCTATGATACTGGAGATGCACACCTGGAAACTTCCTTGAGATGGAATGGAGCTCTGGAATCATGAAAAATTCACTATTGATTCCAACTAGGACTAATACTTCAAGTTGGACGACTTAGTCCTATTTTCTAGAAAACGCGTCGGAATAGGTTTTGGGCAAAAGGGTACTTAGATCTGCAGAATTCTTGTTTAGGTGTGGGTAGTGGGACTCATTCAGCAAGAGTGGAAAATCAGTCCACCTCTAGATTCCTAGAAATTCAAAATAGGAAATTGTAGCCCTCGGTCTGCTCTGTTCCTCCTGACAAGTTTTCGGACCTGAAACTCCAGAATTCAACCTATAGGTCTTCTCCAAGCTTTTCTTAGGGTTTTGACAACTTTGAATGACTTTTACAACTTGATGAAAAATTTCCCAATCTTGCTCCTTGAAAAATTTGCAACCTAGACCTGCAAATCACATGCAAAGAGAGGGGAAAATGTTGAGGGATTAGTGAATATGGGTTTTCCCTTGTCAAACCCCATGTTGGTAATTAAACCCTTGAAATGAAATGAAATATGGAAAGAGAATGATGAATGAACAAAATGAAATGTTAGAACTCACCAAACCCTTGAAGTAGAATGTTGCAAACATGAAAGTAGTGGCTCCAATGGATGTAGACTTGAAAATTATTGAAATGCTTAGAATGCTTGATAGATTGATTAGTTGATTTTTTGGGGCGAATTGAGTAGAAAAACCTTATATTTATACTTGATTATGCAATAATTTGTGAAAATACATCATCACAGGCTGACCTTAGATCTTAGAAAATAAAAACCCACCAAAATTTTGAATTGGCTTTGAATTTTGAACCAAAGTGGACTCATTTGCCACTCTGGGTGAATGGGTCCCACCTAAGGGGACTCATTCCCCCAAAATGGTGAAGGCATTTGAAGTGGGTTTTGGGATTTAAATGTTTTAAATGATGTTTATTGGATTTATTCTCAAAAATACTCATAAGTAAGGCCTATAGATGCAAAATGGGGCCAATTAAAGCATAAGAAAGCCCAATTATTAATGACAAGCCTAGAAAAGTGTGAAATTTTTTTACAACACTTTACAACACTTTGAAATAAGGCTTGGTAAATGATGAAAAAGGGGTTATTTAGGTGAAATATATTAACAAGACCCTAGAAAAGTGTGAAATTGTGTTACAACACTTAAGTAAGGTACCACTTGAGTTATTTTAGTTCACAAGGGCCCAAGACCTAATGTGAATGTGTTATCCACATTATGACATTAAATCAAGGAAACATTAAGCCAAAATCACAAGGAGGACCCAAACGAGACAGAAAAAGTAGAAGGGTTACTTTTTCAGTGTCCATAGTTATTAATTTACGAAGATATTTGATGCTATTTTATTTGACTTTTAAAATTCTTTCCAATTTCATTTTATTTTTTCAAGGTTAGACCAAGAACTAGACCTAAGGATGATTGACCTAATTCCTTGAGGGCTCATTGAAGATAGGCTTTCCTACATAAATTTGTAGAGACAATGTAGTTCAACTGACTCTTGACCAGTGACCATTTATTGATTAGATATAAACATTGATAGATTGTCAAATTATTATAATAGACTACTAAAGGACTAACCAAAGCCTTAGGGGTGCATCGATGATGGCCTTTCCTATGTACATACATAGAGGCGACTTAGTTCGACAAGTACTTTTTATTTTTGATATTTTGACCTTTTTAGGAGTTTTGATTTGATTTGGATTTTTTTTGTATTTTGGTATGATTTGGATGTTTTTGGAATTTTGAACTTTATAAATGTTTGGATATTTTTGGATTTTGAACTTTAAAAATGTTTGGATTTTTTTGGGATTTTTGATAATAACCTTAAGGGAACATACAAGAACCCTAAATGATGCAAGTATAGGAATATTCTCCTAATATGATGCAATAGATTACCTCGATATAAGTTTGAAAAACTAACCTTAGAAGTGTTCCAAGTAGTACTAAGGGGAATAGATACTTTCTCAATACCAAGCTATAGTACAAACATGAATGGATGTAGAAATAAATAGGATGGAAGATGAGTGATACCTAGATCATGATGTCAACATCATGTTACAAGATTATTGGACATAGAAAAAGAGTTATTTGAAATCTAGATGTAGTACCCACCCCTAGTGTCTACCAGTGTTTAGTATTTCAATGAGCACATTAGGATAATTAGTGCATGGATAAGCATGTGAATATTTTAAATTGATTTCAACATGCAATAGGATCATTAGGATAATTCTAGATATGTGCTATGGAACTTCATGGGATAAATTAAGAGCAATGATAAGAACCATGTCATGATTCTACCATGAATAAAGTTGCAATATATGCCAAACCTTTGTCAAGATCAAGAAAATTTTGGAGGACCTAGATAAAAATGGATTTGGTGAATGAAGGGAATGAAATGCCTCCATCTAGAATGGTGCACGTAGATTCTCAATTCTAAACATCATGCTTGTTTGCCAGGTTTTCATCATGGTACCTTCCCAAAGTGCCTCAAAAGTGGTTTTCACTGGAGGATGATTTTTTGTCCTTAATATTTTCTTGAATTTTTTGATTTTTTTGATATTTTGAAACTTGTAGATCATCTTGAACCATTTGGTGATACTAATGTAGATACTACTACCATTACATGCCAATGACATTCTTCTTATAGGAGTAGCTTTTCCAAGAGAATTCTTATTTTCCCCACTGATACCAAAGTCAACCTCACCTAAGTGTGCACATCATGAAAGGTTTCCCTTAAAGTCCTTATAATAAAGTGTAGCTTCCAAGACATGATCAATACGAGTGTTAGATATCATGGATGTTGAAGTGGATGGTGGAGTATGATGAAGAATATGAAATGTGGAAGAATTGGTTGACAGTTCAGAACCTTTGACTCTCCAAAATTGGGATGATGAGCAATGAAATGTGGATATGGAGTTGTGAGTGGAATTAGGACCAACTTCTTGATATACCTTGTATGTTTCTTATGGTGTCTTCTTTTGTATCAATGAACATTTTTTATTGATGTACTTCACTTTTTGAGTTTTCCCCATAGTTTCTTTGACTAATGGAGTTTGAGAGGGATAGTTTTCTTTCTTCTGCTTTGGCATCCATTTGAATTTTTTTGTCTATTTTTCTTGGTTGATTCTTTTTTTAGTGACTTTCTCTTTTCCATGGTATATATTCTTCTCTTTTTTTGGTCCTAATTAATGGGTGGAAAGATGCAAGGATGGTTAAATTCATGATATGTCTAGTTGTAGCCGTTGGTAGCAATTTTATCATATGAACCCCTCATTCTCCCTATGTTGATATTTTCACTAGATAAAGTTGCCCCCAATATTGTGGAGGTAACACTATCATGCTTAGATTCCAAGACATTGTGTTTTTTTAGACCTGATCATTTACTTTGATAATTTATTTTTTGACCAATGACCATTGAATAGGACTTTTCCTCGACATATGATATTATTTCTTCTACAGTTTGTTGATCAGGTGTGTTAACCATTCATTCTTGTAAACATAATCTTTTTCTTTGATAATGTAGGATACCTTCATACTCAATTTCTTCAATCTAAATTTGGGATGTGTTATATTTTGGTGTTGATTCAAGAGATGTTGATTATTCATAGTTAAAGGAAGGATTTTCTATCATTGCTTTCTCTTCTATGATAATTCTAAGAGTGGGAAACCCTTGTTATAGATCAAGTGTTGATATGTGGTGACTAATCATGATATATTCTACACTCTTCATGTATTCTTGTTGGTATGTGGCGAAAATAAAAAATTGCCATTTTCTTTTGTGTCGTCACTAAAAAAGGAAAAATCACTAAAAAAAAAAAAATGACTTTGTAAAACCCTAATTCTTGAAGCTTCTAAAAAGCTTGTTATAAGGGGTTGGGATGGGAGTTACAATATGTAGAAAAAGGTGATTATTCATGAGATTGTAATAATTTTTGCACTAGATAATAAAATCATTAGATGGTTGTGGTTTTGTAGATGTAGCCTAGATTGGGTGAACCATGTTAAATTCTTTGTGTTGTCTTGTTTCTATAATTTTCTATGTATTTTATTTCTATGTTCTATTGATCAAATTTTCATTTAACTGTTAGATATTTGTCTTTTAACCCTAACAAGTGGTATTAGAGCGGGTTGTGCTCAATTATCATCTGCAGGGAAGTCTCACAGTTGAGTGGGAGTCTCATAGTTAAGTGGGAGCAATGGCAAACACAGGTAAATTGAAGGTAGATAAATTCAATTGACAGAACTATCAGTTATGGAAGATGCAGATGGAGGATTATCTCTATTAGAAAGATTTATGGAGGTTTTTGGAAGAAATAGCCAAGAAACTAGAAACAATGAGTGATGAGGATTAGAATCTTCTAGATAGAAACACACTGGGAGCCATTTGTTTATGCATGGTACAATCATTGGCATTCAATATTACAACAACAAAGATAACTCAAGAGTTGATGGAAACCCTGGTGAAGTTATATGAAAAGCCTTCCACATCTAATAAGGTATTTCTTATGAAGTGTTTATTTAATATGAAAATGCTAGAAGGTGGGTCAGTTGTTGATCATTTAAATGAGTTTAATATAGTTATCAGTCAATTAACTTCTGTAAATGTAGAATTTGATGAATAAGTTAGGGCTCTTTTGATTCCGTGTTCTTTGCCTAAAAGCTAGAATAGGTTGGTAATGGATGTTAGCAATTTTTTTTCTCATTTGAATGCATTGAAATTTGATGATGTTGTTGGTGTTATTTTGAGTAAGAAAATTCATAGGAAAAGCAAAGGTGGAACATCCACATCAGGCAGTGTTTTGAATGCATAAAGTAGGGGAAGAACAAAGGAGAGAGGAAACAATTCTTGAAGTTGTGGGAAGCCATGAGGAAAATCAAAGGACAAAAGGTCCCAATCTAGAGACAAGAGGGATTGCTAGTACTATGGTAAGCTAAGTCATTTAAAGAAAGATTGTTGGTCTCAAAAAAATAAAGGGGACAAAAAGGAAGGAAATAAAGAGGAAAATGTGGTAAGTAATAAATCTGAAGAGGATGCTTTGATTCTTTCCCTTGATAATGTTGATGATTCTTGGGTGTTAGATTCATAGGATTCATTTCATGCTACTCCCCATAGAATTTATTTTATTGATTATGTCCAAGGGGATTTTGGCTTGGTTTCTTTGGGAGATAACGAACCCTATTAGATTTTGGGAAAGGGAAGAATCAAGATTAAGTTGCAGAATGGCAATCATTGGCCACTACATGAGGTAAGGCATTTTCCAAAGTTAAAAATAAATTTAATTTTAGTAGGGCAAATAGATGATGAAGGTTGTGTTGTTACATTTAGTGATAAAAATTGGAAGGTTACAAAAGGTGCCTTAGTGGTAGAAAAAGGTGTGAAAGTAGCCACCTTATATCTTTGTATAGGTCATACTATTCCTTCTACTTTAGCTATTCCAGAGAAAAATCAATGTTCAAGAATAGTTGTAGTTCAGTCGACAAAAATTCAAATAGTTGCTATGGGTTCTAAATCAACATTGTGGCATAATAGACTTGGGAATATGAGTGCAAAAGTTATGAAAGTACTTCATTCAAAGAACTTTTTACCAGGTCTGAAGTGTGTTAATATGGATTTATGTGAAATTTGTGTGTATGGAAAACAAAAGAGAGTTAGTTTTCTCAAGGATGGGGAGCAAAAGAAAGATGAGAAATTGGAGCTTGTGCATACTGATGTATGGGGACCAACTCAAGTATCTTCTCTCAATGGCTCTCAATATTATGTCACTTTTACTGATGATGCAACAAGGAAGGTATTGATTTATTTCCTTAGGTAGAAATTTAATGTATTTGAAACTCTTAAGAAATGGAGAAGCTTGGTTGAGAATGAGATAGGTAAGAAGTTAAAATGTCTTAGATCTGATAATGGTGGTGAGTATTGCAGCAAAGAGTTTGAAGATTATTGTTCCTCTAATGGTATTTGTAGGAAAAAAATGGTTCCAAGGACTCCACAGGAAAATGGATTGGTTGAGCGCATGAATAGAACAATAATAGAGCATGCATAGACTATGATATTGCATGTTGGGATTCCTTTAAACATGTGGGAAGAGGCTATAAACATTTTTGTTTAATTAATCAATAAAGGTCCCTCTAATCCTTTAGGTTGTGGTATTCCAGAGGAAGCATGGATACATAAGAAGGTGAGTTATTCTTTTCTCATGACCTTCGGTTGTGAAGCATTTCCACATGTAGATTCTAAAAATAAAACCAAGCTTGATGCAAAATCAAAGAAATGTATATTTTTTGGATATGGCATTGATGAATATGGTTATAGGCTTTGGGATATTGAAAATAAAAAAATTGTGAGAAGCAGGGATGTCATATTCAATGAGAAAGTGTTGTACAAATATCATTTGCAGCAGTATGAGAAGAAAGAAAATGATTATGAAGTGTTGGATGATACACCAAATAGTGATTTTCCAGTGGTTCCTCATGTTTTGCAACAATAATAACAACAAATACCACAAACTCCAGTGATTGTTAGATGATCTTCAAGGATAAGTAGACCTCTAGAAAGATTTTCTCCCTCTTTGTATTCTATTTTATTAACTGATGCTCGTGAACCAAAATGTTATGATGAAGCTATGTAGGTGGATACCAAGGTTCAATGGAAGCATGGAATGGAAGAAGAAATGGAATCCTTGCTGAAAAATCAAACTTGGGAATTATGCAAGCTACCTGCAGGTAAAAAGGCTTTACCAAACAAATGGGTTTATAGGCTGAAAGAGGAGGATGGAGGTAAGAAAATATTTAAAACCAGATTAGTTGTAAAGGGATTTTCAAAGAAAAAGGGTATTGATTTTGATGAAATCTTTTCTCTAGTTGTTAAAATGACTTCTATTTGTACTATTTTAAGTATTGTGGCTACTGAAGATTTTCATTTAGAAGAGCTTGATATTACAACCTTTCTCCATGGTGATTTGGAAGAGAAAATATACATGGAACAACCACAAGGATTTGAGGTCAAAGGTCAGGAGAAATTGGTGTGCAGATTGAAGAAAAGTTTATATGGCTTGAAGTAAGCACCTCAGCAATGGTATATTAAATTTGATAGCTTTATGGTTGAGCAAGGCTATAGTCGATGTAATTCAAACCATTATGATTATTTTAAGAGGTTGGATGATGATAGCTACATTATTTTATGTTTATATGTTGATGATATGCTTGTAGTAGGGCCTAACATGGATCACATAAAGGAGTTAAAACAACAATTATCAAATTCATTTGCTATGAAGGATTTGGGGGCAACAAAATAAATCCTTGGTATGAAGATTATGAGAGATAGGAAAAACATAAAATTGTTTTTATCTCAAGCTAATTATGTTGAAAAGGTGTTTTAGAGATTTCATATCGAGAATGAAAAATTTGTTAGCACACCTTTTCCTAGTCATGTTAAATTGACTAAGGATAAGTCTCCAAAGACACAAGGAGGAAGAAAAAATGTCCAAGGTACCATATGCTTTAGTTGTAGGTAGTTTAATGTATGCCATGGTATGCACAAGACTAGATATTGCACATGTCAAATTTGTTAGCAGGTATATGAGTCATCCCGATGTTGAGCATTGGAATGCAGTAAAATGGATTCCCAGGTATTTGAGAGGTACATGCAATAAATGTTTATGTTTTGGGGGCTCTAATACTGATTTAAAAGGCTATCTTGACTCATATTTGGCAGGGGATATTGATACCATGCAAAGTAGCATAGGCTATGTAATTACATTTGGTGGGCCAACATTGAGTTGGATTTCTCGGTTATAAAAGGTGGTTGATTTATCCAATATAGCGGAAGAGTATGTTGCTACAACAGAGGAAGCAAAGGAGATTATAAGGCTACAAATTTTCATGGAAGATTTTGGAAAACAATAGGCTAATAATTACTTGCTTATAGACAACCAAAGTGCTATACATCTTGCAAAGAATTCTGCCTTGCACTCTAAAACCAAACGCATACATTTGAGATATCATTTCATTCTATTAGTGTTGGAGGATGGACAAGTAAAGCTGGAAAAGATACATATAGATGCCAATCCAATGGATATGTTTGTGAAGGTAGTGACAAGGGAGAAGCTAAGCTCCTCTTCAGCTTTGATTGGGCTTCGAGGTTGAATTCAAGTATAACAGAGTAGCAGGGTCCAAGGTGTTGATTTCCAGTGGGAGCTATAAGTGCAGCGGTGTCATCCAAGATCAGTCTCCAAGTGGGAGATTGTTGGTGTGTGGCAACTGATCATGCTATATTGTGCACTCTTCATGTAACCTTGTTGGTATGTGGCAAATAAAATTTACCATTTTTTTTTGCATCGTCACCAAAAAAGGAAAAATCACCAAAAAAGAATAAAAAATGTCCTTGTAAAACCCTAATTCTGGAAGCTTCTAAAAAGCTTGTTATAAGGGGTTGGGATGGGAGTTACAGTATGTAGAAAAAGGTGATTATTTGTGAGATTGTAATAAGTTTTTCACTGGATAATAAAATCATTGGATGGCTAGGGTTTTGTGGATGTAGTCTGGATTGGGTGAACCACATTAAATTCTTTGTGTTGTCTTGTTTCTACTATAATTTTCTATGTGTTTTATTTCTTTGTTCTATTGATCAAATATGCATTTAACTGTTAGATATTTTTCTTCTAACCCTAACATCAAGATCATTTATATGTACATTGAAAGGAAGCATCTCATGGGTATTATTTGATATATCTTTGAAGTATTGAATGGATTGGAATATTTTCATCAAATCATGATAGTACTTTTTTGGAATTGAGCTCTTCATCATGACTTATGTTAGAGAAACTATCACTAGACAGATTGAAAAATATTATGTGCATCATGATAATGCTTTGATGATACTTGTTCTTTATCTTGAATCGATTAAGAGCAACTTCTATTATACTCAAAATTATCTCCTTGAAATGACTCTTGGGTGGATGGTATACCATGGGTAGAAAAGTATTCAAAATCTTTATTGGACATGGGTGAAATAATGGAGGCTTCTTGCTACATTGGAACTTCTTCAACATGTCCAATCATGAATTCATATGAGGGAGGGATATTGTAGTCTGAGAAATATTTTATGCCATTTTGATATGAAACATTTCTAGACACTATTGATTGATCTTGATTTTATAGTAGTAAAGTGTCTTGATAGTATTATGATTTCTCAACTTGTGGTTAATGAGTTGTTAAAAGGCATAGAACAACTAAGAGAGGGGGGGGGGTAAATCAGTTGTCACCAAATTCAAACACAAAACTTCAACACTTATCAATTTCACAACTACACTATTCTATTTTTAAGTATGAACATGAAATGAAGATAACAAAAAGAAAAATCAACATAATGAACACCAGATTTTACATGGAAAATCCAATGAGGGAAAAACCACGGTGAGGGTTAACTCACAATATAAATTGATAGAAAAATTGAATACAAGAGATTCACTGCCAAGGGCTCGCTACCTACAAAAGGACTCACTATCCAATAAGGAGGCTCACTACTTATAGATACAAAATATAATAGAAAGATCCACTACAACAATTTACACACATCTGCAACCTTGATTAGAAGATTGCAGAAACCTTCAACTCACTACTTTCAAGAATCTAACACAATGAAGTACTGCTACCTCAACTCACTTTCTAACAACTCTACTCTTCACTTGTGGATTACTTCATCACTTGTGTATGATTTAATCCTTCACATCTCAAATTGCATTTATAACATCCTCAACCTTAGAAACTTTCCCCAAGGTTATCCACATATGCTTCATTTCATAAATTCAAATTAGGTCAGAAACTCAACATTCCTATGGTGGAAAGGAATGGGAGTGGACCAATTAAACACTTTAACCAAGACCAAAAGTAGCATCTCAAATCAACCATACACTTCCTTAATTAATTTTAATTCTTCATATGAAATGTAAACACCAGGTCAGCCAAACCCAATGAGAACACAAATGAACATTGAAGTACACACTTTCCAAGATAACACACAAAAAATGTCACATGCTTCATCAAGCATTTGAACACATCTTAGATACTTCTAGATACATCCGCAGTAGATGTAACAACTTTTAAACATAGAACTCCTTCCATTAGTCCATATAAACTATGCAAATACATACAACAACTCTAAAACTCAACTTTTGGAGTACCAAACCACAAACATCTTCTAGAAACTAGAGAACACCATTTTCAAGACATATTCCAGATCCGCAAGACCTAAAACAAATTAGCGGAGGAATATTGAGTAGAAAAATTTCTCCTAGTCCATAGATAATCAACTTTGCCAAACTAGTTCACACATCGGTGAACAAAATTTTCACACTCCATCAAACCAGAAGCTACAAATCATGAGATATCACCATAACATTATCAACAACAATCCTTTAGATCCACACAAGCATGGGATCAACACAGAAGAAATGCAGAGCATAAACTAGAGCACATTCTGAACATATACATAACTCTGACTTCATTCTTTATTAATTTTCTCAAAAGCACTTGGTAACTCATCATTTCAGCACATCTAAAACATCATAAGGATAGATCCATGTACTCACAACATCTCAATAGCATCTCAACTATACATGCACAATTTGAAACATATGGAATTGTGTTGACATTATTGACAAAATTAATGACAACACCACCAAAATTTCCCATACTTGTAACATGAGTAACATGAATGTGTCCTACCATGTTATCAAGGGTATGATTTACACTACTTGAGCTTGATGCATTTCCAGAATCCTTTTCCTTCCCATGATTAGGCATAGGATCTTTATAGATCCCTAATTCTTTATTCCATGTTTTTTTATCAACATTAACCACTCCTTAATCAATAAGGTCTTGAATAAGATGTTTGATTTTTAAATAGTTTTGTGTTTTATGTTCCTTAGTTTTTTGAAACTCACAATTATCTTCATCTTTGTACCATGGAGGTTTGAATTTTGGTTCTTGGTAGTTTTTGAAATCTGGTAGCATGATGAAGTTTTATTAAATCAATTTATTCAATATAGGTTCAATGGGGTCCCCTAAGGGAGTGAATTTATGTCATTGTGGGTAATTGTTTTTTCTTGGTGGTACTCATGAAGGATTTACATTGTTAATAGTTTGTTGTGTGTTTTGTTGTTGTGCATTATATTGTCGTGTATTTTAGATTTTTTTATTGTATTTTGGTCATTTTTTATGGTTCCTTAATAACAAACCTTGCATCCACTACACCGTCGCTAGTAACATTCTTAATTTTATCCGAAAATCAAGGTTTGTCACTAGAACGAGATGATTGGTTGTTTGTGTGGATCCTCTAGCAATTAGAGCTTGTTTAATGTTAATACCTTCTGATATGAGATCCTGAAATGATGTTACACATTGCATTCTTAGTTGAAATGCCAAATCTATTTCCACATTTCCTACAATGATCTCTACTTGTTTCTTTGGCATTGGCCATTTAAATTTTCTTGCTCTATGTGTCCACCATTGTACAAAAGATGCAAATTCTTCTCCCTTGTTTTTCTTACGTGTATAGAGTTCCTCCAAGTTTATATATACATCAATATTGTAGGAGAAATTTTCTAGAAATTGATCTATTATCTCTTGAAATGTTTTGATTCCTTAGGGTAAGTGTAAAATCCATTCCATGGCTTTCCCTCCAAAACTTCTTGGGAAAAGATGCATGAGATATAAATCATTGTATGCTACTTCCATGCATTCCACATAGAACTCTCTAATGTTCTCTTCTAGATTACCGCATCACTTGTACTTGTTAAATTTAAGTTTCTCAAAGCCTGGAGGGAATGATATCATAATGATATTGTGATCAAAGGGGTAAGGACATAGATCTTGTACCATTTATGATTTCTTTGCTTTCCCCATTTGAATGTCTTGGATTTTTCTGTGAGTGTTTGTATTTGTGAAGAAATATCCAATGGAGGATAGATCGATGATGGAGCATACATGTGTAAATTTATATTGTGGTAAGGAAGACCATTTGTGTCGTATGATTCCATTTGAAATTGAAGATTACTAATTTGATATTGTGTATTTCCTTGATACATACAACCCATTTGATCATTTTCTTGAGGTGTGAAATTGGTTTGATAGTGAGGATCCCTTTGATACTGAGGAGATGCACTATGAGATCCATATTGATTTTTAGGAACAATATTCTATTGTGATGGATTTGGTTTTTTGAAATTGATAAATGATGATTGCTTCAATTTTTTTATGACATCAATTGTTTTTCAACACTTTGTTGTTATTGTGGTAATTGTTGTAGAGTAATATATTGTTGATGTTGCAAAGGTTGACCTCGATGTTGTGTTGGTGGTTGTTGATATTGGAAATGTTGTTGATTTTGTGGGTTGATGTTGTGAGTGGATGATTGATGTTGATGTTGTGGTGGGATTTCACTTTGATATTGAGACACTTGATGTAACGTATTTTGAAAAAAAAAATTGATATAAATTTTTTTAAGCCCTTTATTTTGAGAATTCACTTAATTTTGAGGATTTACTTTATTTTGAGAACCTTGTTGTGACACTTTTTGAGGAGCCCACTTTTGTAGAGGACCTTGGTGTTGTGAAATCATTGGTTGAGATCCTTGATCTTTTTGTGACACTTGTTGAGGGCCTTGGTTTTGTTGTAAAATTGGTTGAGATCCTTGATTTTGTTGGATACTGGGAAGATTCCCATGAAATTTTTTAGCATTAAATGTGGAGGGAAAAGTGGTGTGTTGGTATGTAAGTGGTATGTTTGGGCGTTGAGGTATAGATGGGTGTAGAATAGTGTTTTGAATGCCCACATTTGTGTGACTGCCTAGATTTTGAGTATTAGATAAGTGATTAATGTATTGATTTGTGAAATTTGTTTCATCCATCCCTTGAGAAGTACCCATAGATTGACCTAACAATTTTGAAGATGGGTTAGGTATTTTTTGAATAATGTGATGTACTAAAGGGCTATGTCCTTGTTGGTTTGTGAATTTGGTTGAGCCCCACCATGTTAACCATTAGCTGAATTAGTACAATTAATGATAATGGTTGTGCAATTGGTTGGATCAAAGCTTGAATTCGAGAAGATTTAATCTTAGATATAACATTTGAAAATGGTTGTTCCCTAAGTGTGTTTACATTAAAAGTAGAGGGAAGTTTCATTCCTCCTTGTACAAGTGTTAGCATGTATTGAGTATGGTTTATATTCAACATTATATTAATGAGATGACGAACTCTTGGATCTTGTTACATTTAAAGTAACTCTTGTGTGGAGAACTCATGAGGGTTTATTGTAATGTCCTCTATTTGAACCCCTACTTCTTGTGATGATTGGAGAAGTGGTGGATTGTTTGCCACATTTTTGGATGGTTATATTGAGGATTTGATTTTATTTGGAGGAAGTACATCCTCTTGTGATTTTTTTTGCAGAATCCCAAAAGTTGTTCACTAAAACCTATGTTTGTAGGAACATTTGTACCTTGTGGAATTTGCAGTGGTAGGTATGTTAAATAGGGTTTGCTTCCATGATTATTTTATGTTGTGACCTATTTGTGACCATAAAAATTGTCTACCTTTGAAGATATTTGATGTGAATGATCTTGTTGAAATATCGTGGTTGCTTCATTTTTTTCTAATGAAGATCTTCTAATGGTTTTAGGACCAATGATAAATGACCTTGTGAATGATGTGAAACTCTACATTTTTTACCATAATATATAATCAAGTTTGATTGATGTGCCTTGATGTTGATGTTTTTGAACTTG
Source organism: Sequoia sempervirens (assembly GCA_007258455.2). Classification (NCBI taxonomy): domain Eukaryota; kingdom Viridiplantae; phylum Streptophyta; class Pinopsida; order Cupressales; family Cupressaceae; genus Sequoia; species Sequoia sempervirens. The sequence goes on from VDFB02256132.1 coordinate 41,791,311, forward strand.
TGAACCTTGAGAGTAGACTTGTGACTCTAAGATGAGTTTGTCTAAAAAATATGTACTAATCCAGCTAAATGTCTAGAAATAGATTGTTTCTAAACATATAGCTAAACTAGCTAATGTTTATGAAAACTTATTCTAAAAGTTTGGTGTCAAAAATTTCAATTTTTTGTGTGTTGAATGGTTGATGTCTTGATGTTGATTGTTGATTTTTAATCCTATTTGAAAACCTAGAGGATTTTTTTGACAAAACCAATATGTTGAAAAATATGAACTTTATGTTTTGTTTGATGAGTGCTATAAGTGAGACAAGATTGGTTTTGTTTTAGTTTGAACCAATGGCAAGTGCATTTGATTTTTTAGAACCAAAATACAATCAGTTTTTACTTGGTTAAATTTATAGTTTTCCAAATTAGGCAAATGTGTTGGATTTTCAAGAAAATGCGTTGGACTATTTTTCTATAAATGCATCAATATTTGGCAGAAGCACCAATGTTTGACATAAGTATCAAACTATCTGAACAAAGGAATCACTCTTCAAAAAAAAAAATTCACTAGAAAATGTGTTGATGTGCAAGAAACATCCTTTTGAGAAAAATAAAAATTTTGGTTTGTGCAAAGGTGTCACACTATCAAGAAAGATATTCCCATGGGATCTTTGAAATGTTGTTTTACCTAATTTGTTTGATGTTCAAGATTTTAAAAACACAATAAATGGCATATAAAACTAACTCAATGAGGTGATGAAGTGATTTTCATGTGTTTGTCTTCCACAAGAACTCACTAATTAGTGTTAGAATGTCTCAACTTGAAAAACACACCACATTGCATAACCCATTTAGTAGGTAGATTGAGTTTATTTTCTCAAAGTAGGTCTTCATGATATAATACTACTCATAGAATGAGTAACTAGAGTATGTACATGTACATAATAGCCCTCCTCCAATAGGTTATATATGTCGTGCTACTATGGTGGAGTGTGGTCATGGCTATATATCTATATACCATCAGTTCCTCATTATCAATTTATCTCAAAGTAATGACTGGTTGAAGCACAAAAATGTGCCCCCATGCCCATATGTGAAGCAATGTCACTCCAACATATAGGCTCATACCCATCATGTATAAAACCTAATGCATATCATGGTATAATATAGCCAAAATGCATGGACCTAGATCATAATTCCATAAATCCTCCATGATGCATTCTTGTACCACACCCCAACCAACACTCAATACTTGGCTCCTCTTATCTAGTATCAGGACTCCCATGATAATTCCTAGAATGACTAAAGTCAAGTCACGGATGCATCCCCAATATCTCCACCGCATAATATGCAACTCCAAGTACTCAAAACATGAAATCCACACTGAGGTCCACATCATAAATAAAGCTTTCTCCATGGATGGGAACTTTCCAGATGTGCCACACATCCTTGAGGGTAACATCCACCTTACTAGTTGGAAGATGACAAGAGGAAGTCTTCAAATGCCACCACTCTACGAGTGCAGTCAACATAACTATGTGTGTCTTGATCTCTAGCATATATAAATGTGATAAATACCAATGACACCTAGGAACTAAAAAGAGGAAGCCTTTGAATGCCACCACTCTACGAGCATATTCAATATCACTATGTGTTTCCTGAATCTAGTATATAATAAATGTGATAAATGCCAACGACACCTAGAAAATTTTCATCCTCATCATTGAATTTGGCCATCCATCTTAAGATCCCTAGTATCCTCTCACATCAAATTAATGGATGCTCACATCAAAGTAATGGATGAAAGACCTACACACAAAACATGCACAAT
>VDFB02256132.1:41793189-41819199 GCA_007258455.2 Sequoia sempervirens
CCAAAGGCCCACACATTACACTAGGAGAGGGGAAACCTATGTGTTACCCAACATATTAACAAACTCTCATGATGGCCTAAAATCCCTTAACACCATCTATAATTATCTATATTGGCCAAGGATTAAAAAAAAAATATATGAAATGTGTAGTTGAGTTAGGGCCTCTTTATTGTTTGATTAACTTCATCCTACAAGAAGACACACAATTCATAGGATGGATTCCTAATTGAATAATTCATCTTCTATGAGAGGATTTATTTAATTATCAAGTAGGACTTTTTAAGCTCTTGATAGTGCTATCATTATGTGTTCATTCATGGATTCTAACACAACCTATATCAATGATTATAGGTGATTTACACATGTATAGAAAATGGGGTGATCCCACAACAGTGGTTTACACTTTTTGGGAGGTCCTATTTTTTGCTGAAATCACATATTTTTAGAAAATATAATGATTTAAGCCTTGAAAACTTCCATTTAAAATATTCCAATTGAAGAGGGTTTTATCAAACCAACTTAAATCAAACCCCCTTGGATAGAACCCCGCTAGTTTTAAACCATACCTATAACAAAGTCTCCTTTACACCTATCAAAATGCTGATAAAAAACCACTTTTGATTTACCTTTTGGGGGATCAAATGAATTCATTCAAAATTTATTTTTTGTAAGTATGTAGTACTTATTGTAAGCTTCCCAAAAGGTATAATTTTAAATAAATTTTATTTGATTATTATATTTATTTTTTATTTCTTGTGAATATATGTTTTTCACCCCTTCTCTCCTTTCCCTCTCTCTGCTCTCTCTCTCTCTCAACTCTCTATACCTCTCCTTACCTCTCTACTTCTCTCTATCTTCCCATCCCTCTCTCTACCTACTTATCCCTCTATATCTCATTCTTTCTCGCTCCCTCCCTCTCTCAATCTCTCCACCTTCCTCCTCTCTCTACTCTCTCACTTCTTCCTCCCTCTCTCTCCTTCACTCTCTAATCTCTCTCTATCTCAACTCTCTCTTCCTACATCTCTATTACTCCCTCTCTATCCCTCCCCCTCTTTCTATCTATCATCTCCCTCTCTCTCTCATCTCCCTCTCTGCCTACCCCTTGTCTCTCCTCTCTACTCTCTATCTAAACACTCTCTCTACCTACCTATCCCTCTATACATAATTCATTCTTTCTCCCTTCCTCCCTCCTACCCTCTCTACTTCTCTTTCTATAACATCTCTCTATCTCTCCCTCCCTCCCACATCTTTCTATCTCTCCTCTCTCCCTTCCCTCTCTTTCTATCTCTCCTCACCATCTCTCTACCTACCTCTCTCTCCTTATATCTATCTCAACTATCCCTCTTTACCTCTCCCTCCCTCCTCTCTCTCTCCTCCACCAACCATCTCTCTCTACTTCTCTCTATCTAACCTACTTGTATATACCTCCTTCTCTCTCCTTCCCTCCTCTCTCTCTTCTACCAACCTTCTCTTTCTACTCTTTATCTCACCTACCCATATATACCTCTTTTACTCTCCCTCCTCCTCATTCTCTTGAATTTCATCTCTTCACTTCTTCTTCTCTTCCCTTCCTTCTCTACTCTCTTTCTCTCTCTATTTCAACTCTCTCCCACATATATCCTCTCCCTCTTCTCTCTATCTTACCTCCATCACCTTCCCTCCCTCCCTACCTCTCCTTCCCTCTCTCCTTCCCTCTAACCTTCCATCTCTCCCATCCCTCTCTCTACTTACCCCTCTCTATCGCTCTATCTCTCATCTTTCTCTCTCTATAACTATCTCTCCCTTTATCCCTACCTCTCCCTCCATCTTTCTATATGATAAAATAGAAAGAGGGGGATAGAGAGGTAAGATAGAGAGATAGAGGTGATAGAGAGATATGATAAAGAAAAGTGGAGGGGAGAGAGGGAGAGCTAGAGAGATAATGGCGAGGTAAAGATAAGTAGAAAGGGAAGGAGAGAGTGAGAGAGAAATATGGGGGAGAGAGTGAGAGAGAAGGGGGAGGGAAAGAGAGAGATGAGGGAGGGAGGGAGGGAGAGGTATGGATAGATATGTAGAGATTTGATATAGAGAGAGAGTAGAGAGGGAAGGAGAAAGAGACGAGGGAGAAGTGAGAGAGATAGAGATGATAGAGATATGTGATACAAATAAGTAGAGAGGTAAAGAGGGAGATAGGGTGGAGAGAGGAGAGAGAGTGGGGAGGGAGGGAGACAATGGTGAGATAAAGAGAACTAGAGAGGAAATGAGAGAGAAAGATGGGAGTGAGAGAGAAAGAGGGGGAGGGAGAGAGAGAAGGGGGGATGGAGAGGTGGGGAGAGAGAGAGGTGAGATAAATAGAGTAGATATGGAAGGAGAGAGAGAGAGAGGGAGGAAGAGAGAATTGAGAGAGAGAGATGATAGAGAGATTTGATAGAGAGAAGTAAAGAGGGGAGGAGGGAGGGAGGGTGAGAGAAAGGGGTATAGAGGGATTGGTTAAATAGACAGAAGTAAAGAGCGAAGGTGGGTGGGAGGAAGGAAGAGAGAGAAAAAGACATAGATAGAGATAGATAGATAGATAGATAAGGGAGATAGATAAAATTAGTCATAGAAGAAGAGATGGAGGAGAGAGGTGAGATAGAGAGAAGTAGAGAGAGATAAAGAGAAAATGTAGAGATAGAGAGAAGTAGAGAGGAGAGTGAGAGATAAATATGGGGAGGGAGGGAGGGATAGAGAGAGAGGGGAGGAGATATTGAGAGAGAAATAGGGGGAGGGAGAGGTGGAGATAGAGAGAGAGAGGTGAGATAAGTAGAGAGGGAAGGAGGAAGGTGGAGAAATTATGAGATGTAAGAAGAGATGGAGGGAGAGAGAAAAAGGTATAGATGGATAGATTAGATAGAGATAGGTAGAGAGGGAAGGTGGGTGGGAGGGAGGAATATAGAAATGTAGAGGGAGGGAGAGTAGAGATAGAGAGTATAGATGAAAAGAGGTGGGGAGGGAGACATAAGTAAGATACAAAGTGATGAATGGATAGGTAGGTAAAGAGAGGGAGAGGGGAGATAAATATAGGTAGAGAGTGAAGGATAAATAGAGAGAGGATAGATAGAAATAATTAGAGAGGGGATGGAGGTATAGGTAGGGAGGAGGTAGAGGTAAGTGTGTTTGTTTGTTCAAGAGAGAGAGAGAGACAAACAAACAAACAAATAAACAGATAGATAGACAGACAAATAGAGCAAGGGGTAGAGAGAGAGAGAAATGTAGAGGGAGGGAGAGATATGAGAGTAGAGAGGAAAGAGTAGGAGGATATGCTTGAGATAGAGTGATGGAGGAGCGTGGGTAGCAGAGGAGAGGGAGATAAGATAAATAGAGAGGAAGTAGTGACATAGAGAGAATGACAGAGAGAAACAGATATGAGGGTGAGGAAGGAGAAATGAGGTGAGATGAAAGGAGTCGCAGTGAGGGAGAGAGAGCGAGACGGAGACAAAAGTTTAAGAAAGAGAGGAAGGAAAAGGAGATATAAGAAAGAGGATCAAGGAGGACAGGGAGAGACAGAGCAGAGAGGTTGAGAGAGGGAGTGAGGAGTGGAGGAGAGGAGAGAGGAAGGGCTAAGAGGGAGAGAGGGAAGGAGGTGGAATGAGATGGAGAGAGTTGTGAGATAGAAAGTAGATAGGGAAGGAGAGAATGAGAAAGAGAGCTAAAGAGAGAGAGGGAGGTTGGAGGGAGGAAGAGGTAGAAATTGATAGGTCAGATAGAGAGAGGGAAGGAGGGAAAGTGGGATAGAGAGAGAATGGTGATTTAGAGAGAGAGAGAGAGAGAGAATGGTGATTTAGAGAGGAGGGAGTCAGGGGTAGGGATAGAAATAATGGTGAGATAGAGAGGAGAGAATGAGAGAGAAAGAGAGGGATGGAGAGACAGAGAGAGGTAGGTAGAGGAAGGGAGAGGAGAGATAGTAGAAAGGAAAAGAGGTAGGGAAGGACACATAGGTGATATAGAGAGGGATGGAGAGAGAGAGCGATGGAGGGAGAGGTAGGTATAGAGAGTGAAAGAGAGAGGAGAGATAGAGAGTAGAAAGAGGAGGGAGAGAGGCAGAGGTAGGGAGGGATATAGAGGTTTGTGTTTGTGTGTGTGTGTGAGTGAGAGAGATAGAATGGTGAGATAGTGAAAAGGAGCAATTGAGAGAGAAAGAGATGGGAGGGAGGGAGGGAGAATAGTGAGAGATATTGAGAGGAGAGACAAAAATAAGGGGAGGGAGGGTGAGTTTGAGAGAGGGAGGGAGAGGAGAGATAGATAGAAGTAGAGAGGAAGGGAGGGAGGGAGAGTTAGGGAGTGAGATAGAGGTTTGTTTGTTCGAGAGAGACAAAGAGTGATGAGATAAAGAGGAGAGAGTTAGAGGGGGAGACAAAATTATGAGATAGAGAGGAGAGAGAGAGAAAGAGGGGGAAGAGAGTGATAGAGAATGTGAGAGAGAGAGAGATGTAGGTAGAGGGAGGGAGAGGAGAGATAGAGAGTAGAGAGGGAAAGATGTAGGAGGGAGACATAAGTGAGATACAAAGTGATGGAGGGAGATGTAGGTAAAGAGAGAGGGAGAGAGAGAGAGAGAGAGGAGATAAAGATAAGTAGAGAGGGAAGGAGATGTAGAGAGATAGAGAGAAGAGATAGAGAGAAGTAGAGAGAGGAGAGAGGGAGGCAGATGTATGGAGGAGATAGAGGGGTGTGTGTGAGAGAGAGAGGAGAGAGAGGGAGGAAGAGAGAGAGAGAGAGGGAGAGTGAGAGAGAAAGATGCTACAAATTACTGACTACTAAAATTTGGCCTCTTGATTACTGAATTTGACATGCTGATTACTAAAATTTGACTAAGACTGAAATTTTAAAGATCTTCCAAAAACTAGAATTTTCATTATAACTCCTAAAGATCTGAAACCACACTCAAATATCCTACAATTATATACATAAAATATAACTTAAACTATAATAAATTAAATTTCCATATGTAAATGTCAACTTATACTAAAAATTTTATTTCATGTTTATAGTCTCACTGCTAGAGAAAGAGAAGAATAAAGAGTTCACAAATATTCATTGGAAAATTCAATCCATTTGGCGAGCACCAAATTTGGTGCTCGCCAAATGGTAATTCCATTTGGAGAGTGCCAAATTTTTTTATAAGAAAATTTAGTGCTCTCCAAATTTGGCAAGTGCAATATGGCTTGTTACATGTTTCTTTTGCAGTTTGGCACCAATTTTGTGTCACAAATTGGTGCACACACTCATAACTAGAAATTATTTTAATTCATTGTATGAACTAATCTAATAACAAGAAAAAGAGTGGATAGTAGTATGTCAAGTGGACCTTGCTTGAGTTGTTGCTTCCATAACATATATCAACACTTACTACTTGATCAACAAATCATGATACTGAATTAACCCCTTTATTGCATAATAACTTTAAACTTTCACAAGAATCTACCAAATATTTCATATTTAGAAAAACATGTTTTCCATTTAACTAATAATAGAATACGTACAATGATCAATTATCAACTAGAACTAGCAAAAACTAAAGCAGATAACTCAACAACTAGTAACTAGTTTTTCTCCTCACAATGGATCCCACTATATAGGTCCATGAGGAGTCTTATTCATCCTAGGAATGAAAACACAACCATAATGTATTTTTTCACTCTTCCTCGAGAATGTGGAGAGGACTTAGTCATTTCAATAGAAAACCATAATTGAAAATTGGAAGAAAAGAATTTAAACTAAAAATCATCCCTAATGGTTTAACCGCCTTGACAAAGACATGTTTCATGCAGAATCACATTATGGGTTAACTTGGTTAGAAAAAACTCCTTCTTCCTGTCATATTATTTGGTGTGCTTGTTGTGATTCAAAGTTGACCATTCAATGGGTTCCTTCATTATTCTCTAGACTATTGTGATTTAACCATTCCAACCTCTCCCCTTCAACTATATATGGTCCTTATGCTACAGGCCAAAAATCTAGTTGTTACGAGCTATAGTTCCTCTAGTTGAAAGAGGTTAGTTTCATCCTAAGGCATAAACATCATTAACAATCATCAATTAAACATAGAATCATACTGAATTTTATTAACATTGATATATTCACACATACAAATTTCATGATATCATATTTGCATTACCACATACTAAAGTCTAGTTTAAAGTTCATAAAAGGTATAAAAGATGTATAAGTCTTACGAATGTCTGTAAACTTTGGAAAATTGGAATGATAAAAGGCATTAACTAATGAAGGAAATCTAGACATAAATTAAGCCCATCACTCACCCCAACTAAGCCATTGTTTTTCCTCAAGAAAATTTTAAGGATGGAGGTTATACTGCAAAGCTATCTCCCTAAAATTGGCTACAATGTCCACTCATTTAGCATACTTTGGGCAATATCCTTTTTGATCTAAGAGAATAAAAAATCTTTTATTTTTTCTACTTCTTATTCCCCTCATTTCTTCCCTGTCCATTGTGGTACTAGAAATAGGAGGATAGGAGGATGGAAGACAAGTGGAAACTAGGAAAATCCATTGGTCATTGCAATATCTATGTACTTGTGAGACCTATGAATTATAGCTACATAGTTATAAATGGAGTGTGGCTCCTTTCTTTTCAACTTTGGTGAAATTTCTTCCCATCTTTTTTGAACAAATTTAAAGGCTTCATTAATAGTCCCTATGTCTAATCCCTTCATCCTTGCATAATATGTTTTATGATATCCATTATTTTCTTTCCAACACATTTGTAATCCAAGAGTTCTAACCACAATTATATTACTACATTTTGATCCTTTAAATCCTTCTTAAGCTGCAAGACAACACATTTTTCTCTTTCATGGTATTCTTGTAGAATTGTGCTCCTTTGATGTTGATTTCTAACATAAGAGTCCAATTCTCTTATTTGGAGATCACCTACAAACATCAATTTATTTTAATTAGTGTCATCTAAAAGAAGATAATTGTGTAGATAGAACTCACACAGTTGATCCTACATGTCTACTATGGAATTGAAAAAGGTATCTTAAAAAAAGTATTTCCTATTCATTACTAGAGGAAGATCACTAATCAATTGGATAAATTGAAAACATTAAAAAAATCTTGCAAGAATAAAGCATAACCTCTAGCAAGTGGATTGCACTTTATTGATTATGTTGTCTTGATTGTTATTTCTTCAATCTTTACCTTCAACCTTTTTACTTCTACTTATTGACTTTCTAGTGCCTTAGTATGTTTGGATATCTTTTAGCTCTCTCCCCCACCCATTCTTTCTTTCCTTGGCAGAATTCACGTGTTCTCTTCCATAGTTCAACACCTAGGGACACTATAGTTGGTCCAATAGGGGTTTTAATCTAAGGAATTCAGCCTTGGGATACTGGTTATTTCCCTTTTTCCTCTAAATGTGTGGAGCCTCTCCTCCAATTATTTGATTTTAGCATCCCGCTCATTTTCCTTCTCTTGGTATGTCTTTAACAATTCCTCAAACTATTTTATTCTATGTATTCCTTCTTGAAATTCCTTATTAACATTCCTTTCTTCAATAAAAATTTCCTCATCCTTCTCTAAAAACTACTCATCTCTCATTTCACTTGTGTATTCACAACCCTCTAAAACAAGGCTTTTTGAAGATCTCATTTTCTTGGCTACAAAAATATTTTTTGAATTTGATTCAAAAGTGGTAGTAAAATACAATGACTAAAAAACTGGTATATTAACATCTTCACCAAGGGAATCCCTCTCTAATTTGGAAACTGTCTCAATCATAACAATATACTCTTTTTTCTTTTAACTTGTGCCTCTCATTGGCCCCGTCTTCCTAAGAAAATATGGTTAACTCCTAGTTTGTGTCACGGGCTTCTTCTTCTTCTTTGCAGGTGTAGAAGAAAAATCTCCACCCTTTCTCTTTTTACCTTTTGGTTTCCTTTTTGAAATAGGGGTTTTTGGCTTGCTTTCTGTAGTGGGATTCTCAATAGAGGTTGTAGGTTGTGTTTCCTACAAATATTTCTCTTTTGGTTCACCTGTGTTGTGGGTAGGTGTTACAAAAGGGGAATCAAAGGGAGTTTCTCCCCCTAGAGAAGCCTCAGTGAGTTCTTCCGTTCTTTGTCCATGTCCTATGTTTTCTTTATTACATAATTCAAGAATGTCATTTATATTACTATAAATGAGAAAATATTTTGGACACATTTGAGAACTGAACCCTAAGGATCCTTTTTACTAGTAATATAACAAAAACATGAGACAATGTTGACTGGTTTCTTTTCCTTTATTACTCAGAAGACATTCTTTTTAATAGGTTATACAAAAATTTGGGAACATTTACATGCCTTCCATGGTGTAGATGAATTGTTTGCATATAGTTGTCATTGATGTCAAAAGTGCAAATCATGCAAGGGAGATTGTTGGCATAATGATAAAGGATAAATGTAAGAGTAGTGGATTTGACAGAAAATTAGATGGCAGATTTGAACTATGTTTCTCGAGAGCTTTCCAGAAAGGTACTATGCAGGTTGTGATGTCAATGGAGATGTCAACATTCATTTGTTCATGCTCTCGGTCTAGGGTTTATTAGTTAAACCCTACATGTGCAAGAGTTTACAATCACAACATTCAAATAGTTTCTATTTTTTTGGTGACTTGGTGTTGCAAATTGCAAGTCACACAAGTTATAATTTGTGTCATTGATGTTTGTCCTGTGACCTACCCCTCACTTTTTGGCAACCGGTTAATGAGGTACAAGGTTCTCTTTGTTGTCGACATGTCAAAATTTTTGAAAACTTCACAACCTCTAACTAGAGGTTCTTAATTTTAGACTTTTAGTGACATTTTGATGGTGTATGGTCAACAGTTGTAATCAAGAGGATCTAATGGTGCCCATCAGTTTCACTGAGTTTTTGGTGGATCTTGGCTAAGACCCATGGGGCTAGTGGGGAACAATGAAGATTGAGCAATGTTGATTGAATAGTGTACGCTGCATGAATCATGGAACCTACAAAGCCTACACAAGATAATGTATTCCATGAATGGTAGAGATTGAATGAGGAAGATTTGACGATGCTCGTAGTGTATTTAGTGGGAACTTATAGGATGGTGATGATGTTTGATCATGATGTAGGCTGACAGGTGGTGAAGAGTGATTGTTCGATAGACCAACTCACATCATTTTTGTGAGTTGCATGTCAATGATATGGATGAAAAATGGAAACAACCCACCAACCCCGCAAGGTTTGTGTGGGATTTTTTTTCAAAGCTCACAGGGATAACAAACTTTGGACACATGTCTTGGTGGACCCCACATATGGCAAGTTGTGTATGAAGGATGTCAACAGTGCATATTGAATGATGATTGTTCCAATGGTGATCATTACTCAATGGAGATTGATGATGGAGATTTAAACAACCATTTATCGAATGGTTGTGTTTTAAAGTTGCAACATTGAATGTGAGCCAATGGATCATGCCACAAAGAAAGAGATTGATGACCTAGATTCAAAGATAAAGATTTCAAATGGCTAAGTTCATGTGAACAGGGTTTTTGAATAATAACCAACATAGATGAATGAATTAATTGGTCCAACTGTACATGTGACCATTATTGGTGAAGATTTTCTCTCCAAGGAGGCAATATGGATTTGACAAGTGATCAAGATAGAATCCAATCATACTAATAAGGGAATACATTTAATGCATATTAGATGCTATGGTTGACAGAGAGCTAAATTGGGCAATTTCTCTGTATCTGAATTAAATATTGTGAGGCTCGATGAAGAGGTTATGTAAGGAAAATTTCTAAAAACCCTAACAAGTGATCAAGATCAAAAGAAGATTGAAGGATCAGAAGAGAGAATTAAATGTATATCCGATCTTAGGGTTTGTCAGGAAGTGAATGAATGAAAATTCTTTCTAATGGAATTAAATGTTGGGTGGCTCGATGCAAGATATGGAAATGTCTAGTAAACTCTATCAGATATTTTAGTTATGAGTTGGACAGATGTGTGTGTGGCTCAAGGAAAAGGAAACTTGTTGGTGAAGTTTGAAAGCTAAGGAAACCCTAACAAAAGATTTGAGAAGATATAAACAATGGTGAGAATCTTGAGGCAAAGATTGCTAAAGAAAAAGAAGACAAACACAAAATTGTTGATGTGTGGTAATCTACAAGTAGTGTAAGGGAGAGAGAGCTATGAATTTTGATAGTGAATTCACATATGCTTGCAATATAGACATGACATAGACTATTATCTAGGATTTTCATTTAAGGGAGTGTTGCTGAGAATGCAACTCCAACAATAGTAAAGTAAGTTATAGAGTGTGTAATCATTCATTGAATGTAATGGTGCATTTTTAGATTCAAAGAATCTTATTGTATGAACATATATGAACTTGTAATTTTGTTGAGGTTGTAGTCTCATTGAACTAAGTTGTAGATTAGACTAGGTGATTTTAATCTCCTTGTAGTTGTAGCTCCTAAAATAGGGTGTAGTAGCATCCTTGAAGTTTTAGCTTCTAAGTTAGAGTGTTGAAGCTTCCTTGGGTTGCAGCCCTAAACTTTGTAATAGATATTTCATTTGTGATGTTGGATTTTAGCAGTAGACTCAAGTAGATTTTGTCACCATGGTTTTCCCATCTTAGGTTTTCCATCTATATTTGGTATTATGAGTTTTTGTTTCATGTGCATGAAATTGTTGTATTGGTTTATGTTTTAATATGCACATCTAGGTTGTAAAGGTTGAATCTATAAATAGTTTTCGAGTCTAAAAGTTTTAATATCTATTGATTCACCCCCTCTTAGTATATCATTGTGTTCTAACATGAATTAACAATTTAAAATGAATTGTGTACAACAATGACTATCTCCCATCACATGTTAAGTATTTAGCTATGTAAGAAGCTATTGAAGCCCAAATCCAAGGCAAAGACAGACATTTGGTACCTTGTGGGGAAGAATCCACATTTTCTCCTAGCAAGGACAATTCATTCCTTATTGCAATAGTGTCCACTCTGACTAGAAATTCCTCTCCTACTCTTTTCAAACTAGATACTTTAGCTACAACTACCTCATATGCATCTACCTTTAGACCCCTAACAATTACCTCATCATTTTATAATGTGATAGAAAATTGTTGCTTCATTACCTCATTAAATTATGTAAGCTTTAAGAAATAATCCATCCTGTTAGCTCACTAGAAGATAGACAAAAAAAATTGTCTTCCAGTAGTAGCTTATAAGTTATTGGTTCCCTTCGTATGATATCACCCCCCATTACAATGCTTTAGTAATTTGTAGTCTCTTCACAATCCTTCTTTGTTCTATTCTTGCTCTCCCACCCCAATTATACCACTTCCACTATGCATATATGTTTTATCACTCAAATGAACCCCTTAATTTAGTTGTTTAAAACTTCTTTCCTCTCCTCTAAACTTTGTCTTTTGAAAATGGAGGAAACTGAAATGGTGGAAAGGTTTTGTAGAAAGTTTTGAAAATCAAGAAAACTAAGGGATAATCATTAATACCCTTCCCCCCAACTAAAGTTTCTAAGGGTCCTCACTTAGTTTGTATTGTTTAGGCAAAGGAAAAAATTAGAAGTTGTGGATAATTGAAAAATGATATGTTGCATGCTTGAATGAACTATAAATTTGCATAAAATCAATAATCTACAATGTCAATTATGATAAATTAATGTGTAGTGTTCTTGTAGGAATGGTTTGAATTGAAATTTATCTCATGTGAAGTAGTTGAATGTTTCTTGAATCTTGATGTGAAGTGATATTCCATAATTACTATGAAATTTGTGCATTGATGGATTGAAATTGGTGGCAGCATATGTGTGAAATGTGGGAAATATATTTGAACGATGCATAAAAAGGGTTGTAGAAAGTATGCTATGGGCGAGCTAAGATTAATTGCATGGTATGTGTTGATGCCAAAAATTGGCAAGGTAACAACCTTTATGGGAAACTCACTTAATGGGGGACCAATTGTGCTAAACTGAGTGACCTCTAGTTTTTTAAAGAAGTCAACTTCTATAATTGGGGTTTTGGAATGGGAAAAGGAAGCAAATATAAAAACTAAAGATCTAACTAAGGAAATGCACCAATATTTAGATATAAGGCATGGTAAATCTATCTTTTGGATACGATTTAATGGCCCATTCATCAATCTATTATGTCCTAGAATAACAAAAATCAAAGATGAAGACCTGAATAATTTATTCAATGACATAAAATAATTCTCATACACATTTACTAAAAAGAAGAGTCAAAATACATGGTCTAAATCAACAATATTGTATTGAAATCATAGAATTTCTACAAATAAACAATTCAGGATGATAATGGCACAGTATAATGTTTTATCAAATAGCTTAAGAAAATAGAAAGGCTGAACAATGGCATAGTCTGATAGTCTTGTACAATAATATAAAAGCACTACAAAAGGCCTGGTTTCTTTTCCCTAATCTTTTTGTATCTTTCAAACTCATTTTCAGAAGGAAGAAGCAATATATATAGATAAAAATCCCATGGCCCAATGGCCAGTAACAGAAAAGATCATATATCTCGAGCAATGATTCCTGCATCAATGATTTCCTTCGATCATTGCAACAAAAATATTTGGGTCATAGAACATGGTCACTCCCCAGCCAAATGCATATCCTTCAAATGATGGTAGTGGTCCTAGAAAAACCCTGTGAAGAAAAGTGTCACAAAATCATGCAATCAATTAAGACATATGACAGCTTGGCGAGGCACATAGCTCACTCATGCCTTCACTTCAAAGAAGTCCTCGCAAAAGAGACATGTCACAACAGGTCGGGGCTTGATCATTGATTCCTCCTCCTTGCACTGAGAGATTGCATAGTAAAGACACATGGAGGCATTCTTTACTATCGGCACTGATTGTGGGGTCCAACAAAAAGTGTATGCAGATGAAAGCTACGTGGCATGCAAATGAGGCCTGATTGAAAAGTGAAGGGAATTAGTCCTTAAATTTCCATGGTGACAACACATGGAGTTATGGTGGATGCCAATAGGAGAGTGAAGGAAGGCCTCCCTATGGTGAGGTCTTGGCAGACACATAGTAGTAGCAAATGAAGTTAAAAAAGACAAGGTGTGGGCCCGTACTTATCAAAAACAAAAACCACCTATAGGGAGCTTGAGGAATTTAACATTCACAACTTTTGGTGACTACCAGAGGCATTTCACCTATGGAATGAGGAACCCAAAAATTTTCTAGCTTGTAGACTAGATCCCTATCCATTGAGTGATGCAATCAAAGCTTAGAGAAAGCATCCTATAGAGGTAGCTAGTTGGCCTCGGATGGTGTCGATATGTCGCACAAATCCTCTTGTGCTCTGCTCATATTCATCATTTCTTTGTAAGCAAACATCATGAACATACCGACCCCAAACTCAAGTTGGAAGAGTAGCCACAAAATATGATGAGTGACACCTTCAATATCCATTGTAGTAGGGGGTTGGTTGAAGCTATAGAAAGTAGATGTGTCATGTTGCTTCTCTTCTATATTTGTTGTAATTTTCTCCAAAGTAACCACCGAGTTGTTAAAAAGAAATGGGGAGGGTAAGCCCATATGAGTTAGCTAGGAGAACATTTTTGCATGCTACTCATGGTCTAGTCTAGTGTGGTAGCAAACTCACTAGTATGGAGGGTGGCCATGTGGCAATGGATGAACCTATTTGTTGTTTTGGTAGCAGCCTTCCAATTCCCAATCCTTGCATTTGCTAAGTTCTAATTTGAGGCCATGTATAACTTATCTAACAACTTTTCTGCCTCAATAACCTTCTCTGCAATGAATTGCGGGAACCGCTCAATTGCTCCATGAACTTCCCTTCCTAAGTTTGTTGCCTCTACCATAAATTAGAGCATGCGCTAAACTATTAGGTAGAAGGCCTTGACCTTTTCCAAGTATGAAACATATAGTTGTTGGGCCACTGGAAGGAGATTTGGCTAGGTAATAGGGGCTTGGGGAATACTCCTCAAAATATTGATCTCCGCATCTCTTGATCTGACATCTTGTGTTAGTTTCATGATCCTTTTGTTTGTGGTTGCAAGTTGTTCTAATAAAACCCTCCATTCAGCAAGCCATTTTTTTTTGGCCTGGTTTTTGTTCGTTGATTTGGTCTCAAGGGAAAGCTTCATCTCTTGGAGTTCCTTCTCCAATTGGTCCATTTGGTTCTCAAAATCTACATCCTTCTGTTGCATTTTTTCTCCAATTGAGCACACTGATGTTCAAACTCCTCACTTTTTTGTTGCATCCCCTACTCTACCTGGGTCAACTAGTTCTAATATTCTTGGTTTCTCTATCGTAGCACGATGACTAGGTTGGGGTCATGGGATTGGAACTTTGCAAGTTCCTCTTAGAGTTTAATCTCCTCTTCCTACGCTACCTACATTTTCTTTTATAAGCACACAATTTCTTCTTCTCTCACTTTTTCCTTCACAAACTCATTGTGGGACCTAGGCTTGTTACAAGCTCCTGCGATACCTCTTCCTCAGCTTCATCTGTGCATTGCCTCTTGTTGGGTGGTGAGTTCTCCACTTTTATGGTTTCCAACTATTGTTACTAGGTTTTTTTTTACCTTTTTGAGGTCCAGGTGCATGTCTGTGAGGCTCCCAACTGTGATATATTGATCCACACATTTGAAGAGACCTTCACTGGCTGCTTCACCGCCTTCTATTTTTATTGCACTAGGGCTATTTAAACTTCACTTTCCTTCTCCAGGTTGACATCTTCATTATCACTCATATTAGAATTAGTATGCACATCATCACATAATTGATCAAATCTTTCATCTATCTCTATGCTTTGGTAAGGAGCATCAAGGCATTGGATTTATTGTCGATAGACCGAGATATTTCTCATTCTTTCCTCGCTCCAATTTTGTTTCCTTGACAACTCACTGTAGAGGATGGTCCCTATTTGGTGGTTTTTATTATACCTTTCTAACTGGAGGTGGAATTGAA
The DNA here is from genome assembly GCA_007258455.2 of Sequoia sempervirens. NCBI lineage: Eukaryota > Viridiplantae > Streptophyta > Pinopsida > Cupressales > Cupressaceae > Sequoia > Sequoia sempervirens. The sequence goes on from VDFB02256132.1 coordinate 41,808,159, forward strand.
GCCATGGTGGCCTATTATCACCGATAGGAATATAGGTCAGGTCCACCAACAGATCATTAGGCTCCTCCATTGGACTCTGCCACTTTTCCCAATACAACCAGGGGTTTTGGGTTACCTTGATGAACTCATTACCTAAGTCATCGAAGGGGTTGTAATTCCATCTATCATAGATCATCGCTAACCCCAGATGAGCCATCTTTTCTTCTAGCAGCTTGTGCAACTGCTTTTTTTCCATTACCACCCATTTGACAGTTAGCGGACATATGAAAAATCTTCTCTTGCCCCTTCCTCCACAAAATTTATAATCAATAATTGACATCTACCTAAAAATTTCAAGGGCCAATACCATGTGTGTGACATACTCTGGGAGTTGAAATGGCTCCTTGATAAAGTTGTGCATACAGATGACTGTAAAATCCCTCTCAAGGAACCAGTCGCATTTAGGAGTGAAGCTCTGCATCCACTCCATCTAATCAGTGGAAAGTCAATAGATACAACTATTCTTATTGAAATCTTGCAAAATCAAAGTTAAGAAAAACTTCAAAAATACATAATAGTAATGTGTTGCGGAAAGGAGGGGAGTCCATATAGAAACTGGCTTTTTGGATCCTTTATCAGTAAAACTAGATAACATAATGCAATAAAATTTCTGGATTTGATTGTGTTTTGGTTTTTCACATCAACGTTTCGAATCATACTACATGATCCATCATCAGGATGAAAGAGAGCTGGAGGAGAAAAAATGGATTGTTGCAAACCAAAGCAAGCTAAAAAGAGAGAGGGGACACAAGGAAGGAGGCACATGGTTTGAGGTTAAGGGTGGATTAAAAAATAGAAAAGCAAAGGAGTAAAGGAGAAGATAAGGAAAGAAAATGAACCCCAGATAGCATCTTGAAGAGGGAAAGACGAATGAAATAATTTAAAACAAGGAAATTATAAAGGAAGCACGATAAAGAATTAGAGAGTAAAAAGAAAACTAGAATTTGAACAATCAAAAAGGTTCAGATTACGATGATATAAAGAAATTATAATAGTATAATGAAAAGAAATTTGTATAAGAGAATTATATAAAGAATTTTCTTCTATATAAGAAATAAAGGAATAAATTTATATAAGAGAATTATATAATTCTATATAAAGAATTATATAAAGAAATAAATTAATATAAGAGAATTATATAAAGAAAATTATTATAATAAAAATTAAAATTATAAATATTATATAATGTTTATTAATTAATATATAGTTTCTATTAAAATATAATGATAATAATAAATAAAATAAATAAGTGAATAAAAACAAAAATAAAAATAAAACTAGAACGTTAAATATAATGGAAAAACAAATAAAATAAAAATAGAAATAAAGACAAAAAATGATATAGGTATAAATCAAGGATAAGAACAAATTAAAATGAAGAAAGAAATAAAATAAAATGTAAGAGATAAACAAACCAAAATGAGATGAAAAGAAAAAATAATAACAATAAAAATAAAAATAAACATAAGAATGATGGGATAATAAAATAAAATAACAAAAACAAAATAATAACGATAACAAAATAAAATAAATAACTAAGAATAATAAATAACATAATAAATAAAAATGAAAGCTATAAAAGAATAAAATAGAAATAAATAAAGAAATGAAGAAAAATGGTATAGGGATAAATCAAGGATAAAAACAAAATAAAATAAAGAAAAACTAAAATTAAAATTAAAGAGATAAACAAACCAAAATAAAATACAAAGAAAAATTAAAAATAAATAAAATAAAATGATATAATTATAAAATAAAATAAAGAAAAAATAAAATGAAGAATAATGAAAGAAAATAACAAGATAAAATAATGAATCAAATAAAAGCTTCAAAAGAACAAAAGTTAATTCAATGAAAAATAATAAAATTAAAAATTAAAAATTAAATAAATAAATAAAATAAAATAACTAAAGAATAATAAATAAAGTAACAAAGATGATTTTAAGATAACAAGTCAAAATAAAATAAAATAAAAATATATTTATTATAAAGCAACTAGTAAAAACAATACAATATTTAAATAATAAATTAACAAAGATGTTGGAAGATAAACAAAGAGTAAAAGAAAAACTAACTAAAACTAATAACAAGGACCCAATACAAGAAGGTAAAGGGTTAAACCGAAGAGAGTAGGATAATGACAAAAAAGGGGGAAATTTTATTGCATTACTTGATGGATTGTGGAAACTTGATATCTTTACTAGATAACATGTTATCATTTTACTGAAGAATTCAGGATTTTGTTATAAGAACATATGAGAGCGCAAGGAAGGAAACCAAAAATTGCACTGCATCTTGTACTCTCGTATTTGGCTCATCATTTCTTGGTAAATGAGTCCTATGAAGTCATACCAGAACAAGGAATTTTTAATTTGTAGCTAAAAACATAAACACAGCTGAAATTCTTACACCCAGTTTTCTTCGTCCAAGCCACAAACAAGCATCATCATAGAGAACGCATCCTGCATATCCTTCCTAAAGGCGTTGTGCATGATAGGAATTTTTGGTGTCTTGTTGCAAAACTCCTTAGGCCTCTGTGTTTTCACATTATAAAATTACAAAGCTTTGTCTCTACCCTACCAAAAGATGCACCCACTTTCTGGAGTAAATGCCTCCACTCTGATCACTTTAGAGTGGCTCACTGGGATACACAACATGCTCTAGATAGCATCTTCACTGATGTTGAATCTTAGTGTCTAGCCTTTGATGGTCTTGGTATCTGGGTTGAAGTGTTTAATTTCCCCGTGAACAAGCTCTGGGCAATAATGCACAAAGGGGAACATGTATTGTGGGAGACCGCTAAACCATAGCTTATATGCCATTTTCCCTGTCTTCTCATCCTTTTTCATTCTTTCACAATCTCCTTCCCTAAGATTCTTAGGGTTCTTTGCAAGGATGGGATCATGAATATTATCCCATTCCTCCCTTATTTGGCTTTGGTCCCTATAATTTTTGGGTTTGTCCAGGATTTTTGTGTAAACCCATTCTTGTTTTTTCAGCATTCTAGGAGATGCATAAGAGGTGTCATGAAAAATATTGATGATTGGTGTTGCTATCATGTTGTCATACAAGCTTTGGGTTGCCTCAGCCTATGCCTCCATCTGATAACTTCCAACCATTTCAAGGCACTGCAAAATTTAGCTATGTTAAACTTATCTATAATTCACTTTGTCTCTACTTATGCTCAAGACCTTTACTCTGGGTGGCATGCTCAAAAATATTTTACAATGTTAGCTTCTTGCATGCAATACTTAGCTATTTCTTTTCTTGGGGTAGGCAACAACTCTCACCTTTTATCACTAAATTCGGCATGTACTGCCAACTCTTTTGCTTGTGTGAAATGAATTACTTGCCATTTTTGAAATGATCATAATTCATAATGATGATTTGATAATCATGTTGTACGGTGCAATTTCCTTTAAACTTGAGCTAGAAATTTGAAGGCAGCTTAGGCTTCACTTTCTTTTGTAATTAATATCCCAGAAGGAATAATTAAACCTAAAGATGCAATAATTACATGAAAAGATTTGTGTTCCTCTTTGAAGTTTGAGAAGCGCCTATAGAATGACACATCAGCATCTGGCCATATAGACGATCACCGATGAATACCATCAGCTTATGCTAATTAATTAGCCCTCATTTATCTTGCACGTAGCAAACCATACCTAGCAGACGCAACTGGGTGGGAAATTCGAGCAAGCTCTGGTGATATTTTTAAGGTGGTGCTCGATTAGCATCATGATTATGGTATGCAAATTACCATGCATATCCTAGCTATTTCTATAAATAGGCGCTTAGTCATAAGCGAAATCACACTTAGCAATTTGAGCAGAATTGGTATTAGGCAACTGGATAGAATTAGCATTGGTAATTGAGTAGAATTTTCATAGAGCTAGACTTAGGCATTTGTAGAGAGCTAGGCACCATGAGCACTCATATTAGGTTAGTCTGTAAGAAATCCTAGATAGCCTTGGCGAAATATCAACTAGGCATCTTAAAAGACTGACTAAGAATAAACATTCATTGGCCATTGTAGCAATGAAGTGGGTTTTGGGGAGGCACTGTATTGAATATGAAGACAAGTACAAAGTTAATAGTGATGTATGCTCTCACTTCGTCATGTCCATGCTTGACATCTAGGTTCCCAAGCCATTGATTCTTCACCTGGTGATTGAAATATTTTCAAATAAGTACCTGGGCGGCCTCAAAGAGGTGGTGGAAAATGTTGCATTTGGTCTAGGCTTGTTGACGATGAGTGACCTTCAGAAGTATATTGAAGAAGACACAATAGTACCATGGGTACCATTCCTGAGTGGGTTCTATATCCAGTCACAAGAAGAGCATCATCAAAGGGTAACATGTGCATGTCACTTCCTGTTTCACTTGTACAATGTGGTTCCTTTCTACGACATCAATTGGTACACCGACCTTAGGAACCTTGTGTTCCCTCTGCCACTCGCCATTACTCCTACGGATGCTACTACTAGTCCTACTACCATTAATGTTGATGAAGTAATTCTAGACGATGTTGTTGATGCCTCCCTCGTCCCTGCTTGTGACTAAACTTTTATGTTTTTCCGAAATCATCACTTGTTCTTTCATTTTTTTGTATATATGCCTAGAAAAAGGCTTTACCGTAGATATATATTAAGAAGATATAGAATATATATATACTCTAAAAGTGTTCCCTCTGAGCCATTTTGACAAGTTTACTTATCGAAGCAGGGTATTTGCAGGATCATGATGGGCCAAAAAGTGGCGATATGATGGGTATGTGTAGGGTATGTGGCTGACAACTTTTTCTCTTACCCAAAATTGATGAAACAAAAAGGGTTTTTAAAGGAGATTCTCAACTTTCCACCAATATAAATTATGTTTTACTTTGAATTTAATAAATAATTATTATTCATTTTCTATTTGAATTATGACTAAAGTCCTGATTGATAGGCTGATTGAAAAACATCTTTAGCTTTCAAACGGTATCATATTTTTTGAATCCAAAACATGTGTCACATTCTATGCTTCACATACTATAGGATTAAAAAATTAAATTAAATTTCATGAAGTTTTGACCAAGTAAAGGTGGTCAGACATACGAGTTTTTTATATTTTTTATAAGTTGTATTAAAAAATTCATAATTAATTATTTACTTGGAAAAAAATTACAAAAATATATGCATCACATCAGGACATGATTCCTCTACTTATATCTAAAATATTATAAAAAAATATTATCATTTTATTGTGGTTAGGGTGGTCAGACATACACCTTATTTTTTCCCTGAAATTTAAATACTACTGCATTGAAATTTCAAATTTTCACCAAATATAGATTTATTTATTTTTAAATAAACCTAGTATTTTAGAAACTAAATTCAATTTGATATAGATTCTATTCTTACATATTTTTGAAATAATATAGATAACTTATTCAAATTTTTAGGTCAAGTTTCCTAACTCTGATTTTTCTAAATTTTTTGCCACTTAAGGGCCTATTTTTTCCAAGATGATCCTACACATACCCAACATATATATAATGAATATATCACTTATATTAACATTTTTTCTCCTTTTCCTTTTGATTTTTCAATGTGGGTTCTCTTTTTCTTTTCCTACATATATGTGTTCACTTCAATTTTGCATATGGGTAGGTCAGTGCCACTTGACAAACACAAAAAGAAAATAATTACTCACATATTTACACTGGCAAGATAATTGAGAAGCTTAATTGAATAGTTTTAGGTGAATTCTGTTAACTAGAATACCCAATGCTTCCAGCTCCATATTTTCTAATTCGAATGCATTGTGTTGCTTGCATTGAATTATTTTGAAAGGGCCTTCCCACAAGCTGTCAAAATTTTTGTGTTGGCCTAGCTTTGTAGCCCTTTCGTTGAATTTAGCACTAGGTCCACGCGTTTTAGACCTTGGTCTAAGGCTTTCTTGTTGAACCATCTTTTAACCACATATTGGTCGTTAGACATGACTATCAGGGCCTTTTCCCTTTTTTCTTGCACTTCTTGCAACTCAACCAGCTGAACCTCCATAGCGTCATTTTGTTCTACCTTGAGAGATTTGAGCAATTGTAGTGCCAGAATCTCCATAGAGATAGGCAATAGTGCTTCTTTCCCATACACTAGCTCATACAATGAAGTCTTGAGAACTTTCTTGGAAGTTATGTGGTCATCCCACAGTGTTTCTCAGAGGTTTTTTTTCCATTCTCTTTGGTGTTCTAACCCAACTGTTTTGATGAGCTGGATTACATTTTTGTTAGTCAACTCAGCCATACCATTCCCCTGCGGGTAGTAATTTGATGACATTTTGAATAATATGCCATGCACAAGTGTGAATTGATATATCTTAGAGCCTAGGAAAGCCTTGGTGTTGTCAGAGATGATGGTCTTTGGTGGGCCAAATCTCATCACTAATTCCTCAAGGACGTCCACTATCTCTACCTTCATTGCATTCTTCAAGGGCATGGCTTTGGTCCACTTGGTGAAGTAGTTTGTTTCCATTTGAATCCATTTGTGTTTGGTGTTGGACATGAGATTGATCATATCGATGAAATCAAGGCCTCATTGTGCGAAAGGCTCATGAATCATTATTGGATTGAGAGGCATCATGAAATTTTTTCTTCTTCCTATGAAGAATTAGCATTCCTTAAAGAATTTTACCCAAGAGTATGAGTCATTGAATAGCATAGGCCAAAAGTACCTAGCGCTCATTATTTTGATGGTAGTGGTCTTTGTAGAGAAGTGTTGAAAATTCTTTTCGCTTGCTTTTTGGTGACACACCGCAATAGAATGTCGTTGAAGTTCATTTTGAAAAGGATCCCTTTGATGAGTGCATACCCATTGTTCTATAGTCGGTAGAATCTTCTCTTTTGAGAAAGGAGCCCTAACGGATATTTTCCTATGTGCGTGAACCTTACTCTGTTCGCCAGCCAGTAGCCTTCAGGCTCAGACTCATTTGTTAGAACTAGCTCTGGTTGCTCTTCTTCGGCCACCATTTCTTTGGCATGCACCAAATATTTGTACCATCCTCTTTCTTCGATGGTTTTTATAGGCTTGACCTTAATGTCCTACTCAAGGATCTTAGTGATCCAATTGGCCTTTTTTTGGTGATTTCTCCTTCCATGATGTATTTGCACACACTAAAATGTGTGACATAAACAATCACCTTATTGCAAGATATTAGACATCAGAACTTATTGAGTCCCTTCGCTATTGTAAATGCTTTCCTTTTGATGAAGTTATAGTTCATCTCATATTCCTTTAGGGTCTAAGAGTGAAATTTTATCAGATGTTCTCCCTTTCCTTCATTGTCTTTATGAGTTAAGATAGTAGTGATTTTTGATTTCCTACTGAACACATACATTATGGAGTCCTTTGATAGGTTCAGATTGACCAGCACAGGAGTTGAATAAATAACATCCTTAACCCTTTTGAAGGCCTCTCTAGCTTCTTTAGTCCATTTGAATAATTGATATTTTTTTTAGCATCAAAGTGATTGGTCTAATTATTCTTGCAAAATTAGAAATAAATTTACTTAGAAAGTTTACCTTCCCTAAGAAAGACTGGACTCTTTTCTTTCTTATTGGTAGGGGAAGCTCTCTGATTGATTTCACCCACTCGAGATCAATTGCAATTCCTTCTTTGGACACTACATGTCCCAATAGCCTACCTTGTGGTACTTTGAAGACACATTTTTTTAGGTTCAGGGATACTCCGAACTCCTGGAATTTTTTAAAAACCATCTCTAGGTGATCAAAATGATCATCCTTATGTTTGGAGAAAACAGTTAAATCATCCAAATAGATTAGAATAATCTTGTTAATCAATTCGCTGAAAGCAATATCTATTGCCCGCTGGAAAGTGGCTCCCATATTTGAGAGGCGGAAAGGAATTTTAGCATATGTGAATGTTCCCCACTTGGTAGTGAACATTTTTTTGTGTCAGTCCTCCTCTTTGACTTGGATCTGATTGTAACTAGAGAAGTTATCTAGTAGAGAAAACATTTCAGATCTTACTCTTTGTTTGCAAGATTAACTCCATAGAAGGAACTTGATAGTGGTCCTTTAGGAATGCTCTATATTTAGGTCGAAAGTCAACTTTTGGCCGAATATATCTATTCTTCTTTTTGAATTCAGGTTGGATACTCATGTATGTTGTTCTTGATCAATAAGATGATCTGAGACTGAATTAAGCACATTAGCTCTTGCACCATTAGTATCTCATTCTTAGTTACTAGCTCTACTTTTGGAAGACTAGTTTGCCTGCCATAAACTCTCTTGTATGTTGGATGATGTAAGGATCATTATCCTTGGAGTCTCATCATAGCAAACAGAGCCACCACTCCATTCATACTTCCTCACAAAGATTTGATGAGCCTTTCTTTATCCTTCGATGTGGGACATCCTTCCTAACTTTGAGCTTTCTTCCATCTCCGACCCTAAAGGTCTGCATGAAATTAAATATATACAGAGCTTTGTTTTCATTTCTCACATCGTCTGTCGAGATAGGTTTTAGAGGGTATTGATCCTTCTAGTGGACATCAAATTTGGATGTTTTTTTCTGTTAGACAGGCCTCCAATGATCTTCGGTTGGAGTTGGCGGAAAACTCTCTCAACCACTAGATGGAATAGAGGTGATTTGTTTTATCACTCCTCAAAACACTTGCTAGCTCGATCATTTTAAGATTTTTTAGTTAGACTATCCATCGCCTGAGTGTTTTATGAATGGAATTGAGGTAGAGATTAGAGTGATTCAGTTTATTTGTATATGAGTATCAATATTTTTTTCTCATACAGATGTTGAAGGCTTTGGGAAACCCTCAATCAGATTGAAACTTAATTTCTATAGGATTGCATGACATTTATTTGAGGAGGATACCCCTCAAACTTGGTTAACTACTAGTTTAGAATCTCTGAACACCATTAATTATTTGATACCCATCCGCTTCACAAGGCTTAGACCTTGCACTAGAAACTTTTATTTAGATTCATTGTTTGAATAGGAAAACTAAGAACTAGGGGGCCTTGGTATATTTTCATTGTGTGGGAAATTTCAAACATATCAGCTCCTACAACTTTACATCTTGCTCCATCAAAGTGTAGCATCCATAGCTCCAAATCATAATTTCTTTCAAGTTCCTTCAAGACCTTTAGAAGTACTTGATCTTCATCGTAGATGACATAGGTGCCTAACTTAGTAGCATGATAGTTGCTGAAAGGATCAGTGTCTATGTATTCGCTCAAGAGAACTTCTTCTGAATCTATCTAATCTTCATTCACCTTTTCATCTTCTAGTAGCTTAGTGCAATATGTCTCTTCTCTGGTGAAAGAGGTATGAGCAACCTCAAATGTTGATCATGGCTTCGTCAGCCACATGTTCTGAATAGAAAGCTTTAGACACTATTTTCATTTTAGCTCCATACTTGGTTCTTAGGATCAAGTGTGACCAATCTAAAGATAGATATCCACCTATCTTTGAAGTGAATTTTTGGGATAGGCATAGACCGAACATGGGGGGAACGTCTATGATCATAGTATCTAGTGGAACTAAGATGCTAGGGTTGGAGAATAAAGTCAAGGGGGGTCTTTGATGACACCTATGGTTTCAAATTTGTTTCCATAAAGCTACATAACCCCCCTGTTTAAAGGTTCATAGCTAAGTCCTAGGGCTTCAGCTATCTATTTGGGCATGACTATAGTGCTAGCATCTGAGTTAATCATGGCATTGTGTAATAATTTCTTGCCCACAATATGAGTTAGGAAAAAGGGCTTAGGCTTCAACTTATCTCTAACCTCTATAGAAGCTTCCTTTGTACTATTTGTGAGGAATTTGATGTAGGTTAGGGATCAACAGCCTTTCCTTTGAGAGATTGCTTTGTTGGCTCAATGATTGGATCCTCCCAGGGAGCTTTATGTAGCAATGTCTTCTATTCTGGAATAGCTAAAATATCCCAAAGAGACACATTAGTAGATGATTTTTTCAATTGATCCACCACATTAAAAAGTGGTCTCTTTGGAGGCTTATACTCCTTAGCTTTGGTTATAACAATTTCACTTCGCAACGGACATTGTTGTGTCGCTACGGAAGTATCAGGTGTCTAGTTAGAAGAACTTCTGGGCTGAAGACTAACTGGTTGTGGGAAAACTAATTCACCCATGAATCTCCTCTTTGAGTGAGTGTTGTAATCGAATTGCACTTGTAGGGTCTTCGATGTGGTTGCATCATTGGAAAACACCACCTCTTTTTCTTCCATTCATGAGAAGAGTGTGTGATTAGGAGCAATATCTATTTCTTGCTCTAGGGACATCCCTTTCATTTGTGCAGTGAGAACCATCTTTTCCATTTGCAGAGAGGCATATACATAACATCCTTGGTCTAATTTTGCACCTTGGCTATGCTATTCTGCCACCTTTTGTTGTATATTGTCGTGCAAGAAGTTTTGGGGCATATGTGTGTTGCTATAGGGGAAGCACCAAGGGTTGATGTCATCTACTAAATTGTTTTTCCCTACCGTCAGCTCTCTACTCAAGCTTGGGTTAACACTTTGTAATGGAGAAGGCACATTTACTATTTGATTAGTTGTCTACATATACGGATTTGTGCGAGAACCTCCTTGGAACTAGTTTTTTTGGTAAGAAGACCTTCTACCTTGGTAATTTTGATAGGTTGGATTTGGAGGCACATACTGATTTCGCTTGATGTCAATTATTTCATTGGTCGTAGCTCACAACATCTCCTTGATGTCACTTATCTCATTGTACATAGATTGAGGAGGAGTCGGCACACTGGTAGATGCTACTTCCTGAGCGGGAACTGATATTTCAAGAAATATAGGCATGATGGGATAGGAAGAAAACTTCTGAATGTCTATCAAATTGTTCTCTGCCTTGACATTGACACTATATTCATCTGGTAGAGTGGTTCCACCAAGAGACTGGATCATCATCGAGATATCAGTGTTGATAGATTTCAAGTAGAACATGAATTATAGT
>VDFB02256132.1:41819299-41833523 GCA_007258455.2 Sequoia sempervirens
CAAGGCCAAGAAAGATCATGACACTAGCATTCTCTAACATCTTCCTCCCCTTTTCAGGAGTCATATTTGTCATTTCATCATCCACACACTTTCTCAATTGGCCCAGCAACTATTCTTCATTCCCTGAAGTAACATCATCAACATTTTATCTTATTTCCCTCCCCTTCTTGTACAAGAATGCCTTGAACTCTGGGGAATTTATAAACTCATCATTAGAGACAAATGATCTGTACTCCATGTGCCTTGCATCAACATCACCACTTTCAATACTCTGTTCTCTAACCGGGCAGAAATACTATTGAGTCCTCAACCTGGATACCTTTTCTAGTCTACCCTGTGGCACATTACCCTTTGGTGTTTCTTTCCCTAAAGACATTTGCTCTGCCTCCAGTAGCCCTTGGTTATATCTCTCAACCACCATTTCAGCTTCATCTTCATTAAGATTCCTGATCATATCATCAAAAGGATAGGGTACATGCTGATACCCTCCAAAGTTTATCTTCATCTTAGCAGAATTTATATATCCCTCTGGGTCAAAGCTCTTCCTGGGTGGTCCTCTCTTCATATTATAATGCAACAATCTATCAAGGATTGAATTGTATCATTCCTTGGCCATCACAGTGAAATCACCAAAAAACAAGGTACTAGGCATAGAAGCCTACTTCCCAAAAGAGCTGAAATGCATCACACTGCAGTAATCCATCTGTCTAACAATTTCCAAATATGCAACTCTATTTGGAACTGTCCTTGGCAGAATGAGAGGGGCATCTTCAAATCCATATACTCTGATCAGTGTAGCTCCCTCCAAACAATACCAATCTCCCCAATTATGATCAATTGGCCCATTGAAGTCTTTTGGTCGAAGGAATCTTTTAATCTCATTAGTTAATGAATAATTACAAGGATATTGATACAACTTATACAATGTTTTTACAAAATGTTCTTCGAAATGAATGAAACTAGAACTAGCAAACCTGTTGTCCCAAATAGCAGTCCACAACTGAATAGGCAATGCTTCACCCTCCTTACCAATTTGATAAATTCTCATTTCTGGAGGCCATACTCCTAACTCCTATCCAAAATATAGCACCAAGTGCATCAACAATGAATAGTGTCTGAGATGAACAATAGATGATCTGCTCTTGATAGCCATCAACCCTAAATCAAGCCCCCTAGAAATGTATGAGGCATAGTCAAATGGCCTCGAGTTATGATACTGGATATCTGTTGTGATAATCATTGGCACAATTGACATGAGTTCTAGGGCATCCACTGCCAACACCTGACACACTGAGAAATATGTGTACTTCATATAGATCTCAAACAAATCCACATGATAAGGAGGCCCTTCACTATCTTGCAGAGGCTCTGGCTTGTTGCCCTATTTAACCCTGTGAATTGGCAACCTCCAACCCTTGTAGATTGTATCCATTCTTGAAAATTCTTTCTCCAATTCTTCACAATTGATCTCCTCATTGCAGAACCCTTCTAATTTGAAAACCTCACCTATTGCCTCTTTTGACACATATATCTATGGTTTCCCAGATGGGTCACATATAGCTTTATGTTTTGGGTCATAATGATCAGCAAGCAATTTTACCGATTTTGCATTCACAAATACATTAGGGTATACCAGTTTCCCTACATTCAGCTTCCATGGATTATAGACTAGTTCAAAATGGTTTCTCCTATGATAGTGAAAATTGAAAAGTTCATACCCTCTTAGGACAGTCCAGACATCACCTGTGAACTTGCATTTATCCTCTAACTTATCAACTTCTGCCCTAAGTTGTGCAGACCTTCTAGCTTTAGGTCCTAAACTAGGCAACTGGTCAATAAGATCTTGGTTTAACCTTCATTCAATGCCCTCATGCTCTGAATCAACCTTTTGTTTCTTTCCTTTTGACTGACTACTCTCACCCAGTTTTCTACTTTTAGCCTTTCCAAAACTAGTAGACTCCATTCTTTCAAAATTATAGAATCAAAAATGTGGAAAACTCAAGATGAATTTACTTACAGTATTCTACTCGAACTCCTCAAACTAAAAAATGTCCTAGTTCTCTATTCACCCTTCCAATTCCTCTGCAACCAATTCGGTATTGAAGAATTGATTAAACCTTTGTTGTTATATCCGGTAATGCAATTAATGAAGCACGAATGAAGGCTCGTTTAAAACTGGCACTATCGCATCAAATGTCGTGTCAGTGAGAGATTTTCAAATTTTGGGTGAAGTCCTTTTGCAACATTTACTTAACCCGTCACCAAGACATTTTGCGGTCTTACCAACACCTGGAATCAAACTGATGACTACCACTTCTATTTTTTCATGTTGCTATGACAATTCCAAGTCAAGGAGATGTTACATAGACTTCACTATGCTACACCAAGATATGTTCTTCAATGCATTTTCTAGTCGCTGAGACAAAATCACCCCTTCGCCGATGAAAACACACCTCGACATAACCATTGAGTTTCTTCACCGACAAAATAAATCTTATCAATGAAAAAATTCCATCAACAAGACAATGAATCTTCGAGGAGACTCATACCGATGCCAAGTGTCTTACTGAACTCACTTCTGCAAATTGCTCCATTCAGTGAGACTCACCCCAAAATACTCTATTGGGATAACTTTCAAGCCTTGGTGAAACTTACGCCGAAGACTTCTTCTCTTAGCGATGCATATCTCTTTCGGCGTAACTTTTGAATCGGCAAGACTCCATAGCTTCTCCCCGATAGATTTTTGATGAAACCCCTTACACCTTATCGGCATGACCCAATGCCTTCATCAAGACATTACTCTGATACACATTAGTCTTATGGATACACATATCCCTATTTCCTGTCGGCAAGACAATTCAAACTCGCCAAGACCTCATCCTGAACACCTTTAGCTTGGCCGATATACATCCACATACATCGGTCGGTGAGACACAATGTATTTGCTATGACTTCATGCCGATACCATTCAGTTTGGCCAAAATTACCCTTCTACATGCTAGTTGGTAAGACATATTGAACTCACCATGACATTACATTGATGCCCCAATCTTTTGCTGATATATTTTTTTATATGCCAGTCGGCAAGAAAAAATACTTCATTATGACCTCATCCGAATATAACTCTTATGCCGATTTGAATTTTCTCTGTCGCCAAAACAAAAGGAGTGTCCTACCGATAGTCTACAACAAACATATATTAGTGAAAATGCAGGTCGGGGAGACCTTCACTCTGTCTTGTTGATATGGGTCTTACAATGAAATATGAAGGACTAGATGGATTCAAATGGATCACATGATAGAAAATAAGCAAGACAATACAAAGAGTGAATTTTATGCTTATGATGAGGACTTATTTGGAAACTCAAGAATGCAATTGACTATGAAAATTTCAAAAATTTTATAGTTCTAACAATATCCTTCCTATCCTTTTGTGTTGTTTTGTGATGTATCCTCCCTCATCAACAACACTTTCATCATCCCTATATCATCTAGATTCATCTCCTATCCTCGTGTTGTTTTAGGATATATCATTCCCTCATCAACAACACTCCATCCATCATCAACCCATTTTGGCTTGTAGCTTGACTGCAACATCACCTTATCCTTAAATCCATTTGTGCTTCCCAATCTCCTATTAGCTTATCATCCCCTCTTATCCATCACTTTGCATCATCTTCCTCATATACCCCTTGCATCATCTTCCCCATTTTCCCTTTCATTGTTTCATCCCTTTTGAGAGCACACCCGTGTCCTCTTGGACCCACATGTCCTCTCGAGGGGGCATCCTCAATCCCTAATCTTCATCTTCATGCCCATCATCTTTCTTCCTAGTCACTACTTTGAATGATTGGGGCATCTTTTCCAATCTAACCATCTTATTTTGAGTTCTATGTTTTAATATTCTTTGAAATAATGCTACTCCATAACACCATCTCAAAGAGGGGAAAAATATAGACACCTAAATTTGGACACTTATATTTGTCCAAATTTATCCCTTTTCGTCTAAATATCCTCTTACTTGCATTAATTAAGTAATATTGCTATTATTTAATAAATACCCTTAATTCTTCTAAATCCCTAAGGTATTTAGTTAATAATTAAATACGTTACGTTTTATTCTCCTTTTCCTCAAAAGAATTAAATAAATAATACATTTATTTAATTCCTCACATGTCACATCCTCCATCACTTTTCATTAATCCTAATCCACCTCCTAATCCCATCATTAGGGATGTGCACATGTCTAATCCATGATTAGGATGTGTCACATCCTCCAACTTTTGCAAGTTGGATCCTAATCTTCATTAACCACTAACTGTCTTCTAATCACTGATTAGCTAGTCTAATCAGTACCTTGGTCAACTCTCTCATCTCCCAAGGAATATTAAATTCATTTTATTATCCCTATGCCCTTCCTAATGAAATTTTAAATTCCATTTTATCCTTCCAAGGACTGTCGTCTTCCCCGTGTGATCATTGAAAAGTCACATCACTCACATGGGTCAAAGTCCTACTTTTTGGGAACCTTGTCTTATCCACAAGATATTACCAATCATGTGAATTTAAAATTCACATTTATTATCCCAACCATTTCTCTCTTCCCCATGATGATGCGTGGGGAGTTCTAAAATTCTTCACATGTCAACATCCTTCCCACATGGGGACAAGAAGTTCCTTTTTGAGGAAATCTTCTCCCCTTTCCAAGGTACTTGCAAGTACCTCCACCTCACTTGTACCCTCTCCACCTCACCATGTCCTTTTTCCATCTCATTTCCACATGGAAAGATGTGAGGGCTTGTGAGACCTCAACTCAGCATAGCCCTCCATCTTAGCCATGTTGGCTCAATCTTGACCATTGAATTCTCTAGAGAATTATCCCCTAAATATAGAGGATTTCTCTTTCATTCTCTCACTATGCATTATCACATTCAAGCCTTCAACAAATTCATCTCTCAAGCAACTTCAATCACTTGCATCCATCCTCCATTGTTGAAGCTTCAAGCTTTCATTGTATCCATTTTGTCCACTTTCTCACATACCCACATCTCTCATTTGAATCTTCATTTCATCAAGATAATTTTTCATGTCATTTTAGATCATTTTCCATCAAGGAGCGCACATTATCAATAGTCAAAGGGCCAACCAAAATATCAAATTGAACAAAGGTAAATCTCTTCTTTTATCTTTTCTTTGTTTGAGTTCAACTAGGCTAGTATTGAGGTGTTTAAGTGTTCTTTCCTTCTTTTTCTTTCTATTTTGCATCATTTAGGATAGGTTAACAACACTGATCACACCTTAAAATTTAGAGATCAAAAGGATTTTTTGTTTCTACAATTGAATAGCACAAATGTGGGGCGGCTTCAAAGCGACTGTTTTTGCACCAACAAATATTAAGGATTTTTGGATTCTAAACAATGGTTCCTAGTAAGGGCTTCCAGTTTAGGGGTGAAATGATAAACTTAGTCAAGAGGTCTCCCAACCCTTAGTTCAAGAGATTTATGCATCATAAAGATACTGGGGGAGAGCTATCATGTACCACTTCCCATTGATCACAACTTTCATTGCAACCACACATTTATATCATGGTTTGGAAGAGCTTGGCATTAGGTCGTTACCGCTTGGGTCATTCCCTTGGGGTGAGTACATTTTCCCACCATGGTAGGCCCTCTAAAGATAAACAATAGAAAGTAAGTACATCTATATTTTGATCATCTTTATCCGTAGGAACAAAGAGAGAACACATGCCATGCCTTTTCTCACACTCTCAAGGGGGTTTAGTTTTAGTCCAAATTGAAAGATGTAGGTGATTTTGCAAAGTGTTAAGGAATGTTTTTGTTTCTCAAGATTGTCAAATGGCACGAGAGAAATGCATACGCATCCACTAACAACATTGAAAACCAAGAAACATAGCAAATAGTTGTAAATTTTAACCCTTCAAAGTAGTGATCAGTTTGTTTTAACCACACATTGAAAAATGAAGTTGCCTCATTCAATTTTAAGCCCAAAATAAAATGATGATGTGAAGGTTCAATTTTATCCAACTTTGAGCATTCATTTCCTAAAGTACAAAGTAGAAAGAATAAATTTGGGTTATAATTGCTCCAAAGTGTTAAATGCTTGTTACAATTATAGAATTCAAGATAGAAAAGGATTTCTTCACTTTATTTCCCTATCTTTGAACTTGCAAAACCCTGTTAATCTAACAACCAGAACACAGTTAAAAGCATATTAGTGGTTAGATAAATCCAAGAGATTACCTCACATGTCAAGAAAAAAAGCATAAAAATTCTTACCCTGGTTGGGCGTCACTAAACACAATATCGTCACTCTGGTGAAAACAGGCGTCACTCTACAGCAGGAACAGTGAGCACGATAGCATTGGGATTTGGTCTGCCATCGTGGTTTGAAAGTTTTTAGCATCTCTAGATTTAAATCAGCACTGGTGCATTAATTTGGCATCAAGATTTAAAATTGTGATGGCATCGCTATATGGAAATGCTCTTCAAAGGGCATCACTATTTGAGATTTGGGAATTGTTGCAACTTGCAAAACAACAAACAAATAAAATTCAAGCTAACAAAGTGTTAAGTTAATGGTTTTCCCTCCTAGCAGTAGAATGTGAGATGAGGATTGTCAGTTCGGATTGATTACGCTTAATCCATGATGAATTGAAGCATAATTTACCCAAATAAACTTGCATCTACAAAACAAGATCATTCAAATTGAAAAGATTAAACTAAGCATTTCATTAAAAATGAAAGCTACAAACAACACAAAAATAAGTTAAATTCCTACTCTAACCCATTTAAAACTTATCCCGTTTTGGAATTGGTGTCGTGTTGATGTGAAACAACAACCCTTTCCCAATCCTGTGATTAGTGAGCCTATTTTAGTCAATTCTATGGAAGAGAATCGATGAAACCATTGTGATAAGTGGATGAAAACCTACTTTATACTAAAAATGAACATGGTGCAAGCTAAGTTACCATGATTCTATCCTAAGAATGAATTGATTATGCTATTGCTAAACTAATCTAAGCTAATTCTAAGCTAAAAGATGAAAACCCTAATTTATATACAAACTAAGATGGATGCATGAAAGCCACTAATGGATTCTCTAAGCTACTATGCAATTAAAATTAACTAAGATAAGCTAAAATGAGTGAAATATGAGTGTAAGTGCATATGAGATTCAACAACATAAGTTTGCAATTGAAAGATGGATCCATTTGTCTCCAAATAGTGTCCTATTTATAGGAAAGAAAATGAGAAATGCACAGTTGAGATTGAAAATGCATGATGATATTTAATCAAGGGTTCACACTTGCCTCAAACAAACACACTTTTGATCGACTCACATAGGTTAAAGGTTAAAATTTGCCTAAGAAGCCAAGTGAAAATATCCCTTTTTCAAATGATGCAAGAATCAGAATATTCTTTTGGAATATTCTCATGGATGAGGAGAAAATGCATTTTGCAAATTTACATAAAGTTTTAATTGTGCAAAAAAGGGATAAGGAATATTCCCCTTACCTAGAGGAAAGTTAGTTTAATTGTGAATTAAACAAGATTTAATCATGCAATTAGGGGATTAGCAGAATTAAAGTGTTATTCATTAAATTAAATGATTTAATAAATGGGGGAGAGATGAAATGATATTTAATAAATAACTTAGGGTTATTTAATTAAATAAGATGACTTGGGGAATTAAATTAAATGCTTTGATTTATTTAATTTAATAAGATGAAATGTTAGCATGGAAAGGGATGAAATAACCTAATTAAATTAATTAGGTTAATGGACAAAAATGATGCAATTAATTAAATAGCTAGGCTAATTTAATCAATTAAGCGAAAAGAAGATCAGTATGAAGAGGAAATGATGTTAGTAAATCTATTTCGAGTGTATGATAATGTTTAGAACATTTTTCAATGTCTACAGTTGTGTAGCCAAATTGGTAGTGCCAACACATCTTGTTGGGTAGGTTTATGCTAAGAAAGGTTATGTTTTGTATCCAAGCATGTCATATCATTCCAATATACATTATGTCGGTGTTTTCTATTAAGAGCCCTAAGTGCCAAAAAGTGGCAAAATTTGATGAGCCATTTCTTAGAAAATGTGGCACTTAGAAATGTTTCATCTGAAGGTATATGGTAATGTAGGGTCCCTCTACATAACCTCTCATTTTTTTATATCCCCAATCCATTTGGCCATGGTGACAAGTTTTTGCACATTGAAAAAACATCAAATGCATTGAAGAGAAAGTTGCAAGGTAGCATAATTTTCATTTTATTCATCGTGAAACCAACTCGATAGTACCAACATGTTCAAGTGGGTGGTTTTATGCTAGGAAAGGTCCGCTTTCACACCCAAGCATGTCATATCATTCCAAGCTACATTGTGTCAGTGCTTTCTCTTGAGAGTCCTAAGTGCCAAAAAGTGGTGAACTTTGAAAATATTCATATCGAAAACCATGGCACTTAAAAACATTTTTTCTAAAGGTATAGGATCATATAGGTTCCCTCTATAGTAAAATATTTCATTTTTTCATATCTCCAATCCATTTGGATGTGCAAACAAGTTTTCACACATTGAAAAAAGCATCAAATGCATTGAAGAGAAATTTTCAAGGTAGCATTTAATTTTTTCATTCTATTCATTGTGTAACCAAAATGAAAATTCCAACACATCCAAGTGGGTTGATTTATGCTAGGAAAGGTCATGTTTCACACCCAAGAATACCAGATCATTTAAGGCTACATTGTGCCAATTCTTTCTCTTAAGAGCCCTAAGTGCCAAAAAGTGGAAAAAATTGACGAGTTGTTTCTTGAAAATTGTGGCACTTAGAAACATTATGCCTAAAGGTATAGGGTCACATAGGGTCCCTCTATAATAACCTCTCTCAGTTTTTTATATCTCCAATCCATTTGGTTGTGGCGACAAGTTTTCACACTTTGAAAAAATGTCAAATGCATTGAAGAGAAAGTTGCAAAGTAGCATAATTTTTTCTCTATTTGTCGAGCAACCAAACTAACATTTCCAACACGTTCGAGTGGGTTTTTTTATGTTAGGTAAATTCCTATTTCACACCCAAGCATGCTGGATCGTTTCAGGCTACATTGTGTCAACGCTTTCTCTTAAGAGCCTTAAGAGCCAAAAAGTGGTAAAATTTAACGAGCTATTTCTCAAAAAAAATTGAAATTAGAAATATTTTATTTGAAATTATATAGTCACATAGGGTACCCTATAATAACCTCTCTCAATTTTTCATATCTCCAATCCATTTGGCTGTGGCAATAAGTTTTCACATGTTGAAAAAAGCATTAGATACATTAAAGAGAAAGTTGCAAGGTAGCATAATTTTCATTTTGTTCGTCGTGTAGCCAAACTGAAAATTCCAGCACATCTAGTTGGGTGGGTTTATGCTAGGAAAGACCCTATTTTTTACCCAAGGATTTTGGGCTGTTCTAGGCTACATTGTGTTGATGCTTTCTATTAAAAGTCCTAAGTGCCAAAAAATGGAAAACTTTGATGAGTTGTTTCTCATAAACCGTGGAACTTAGAAATGTTTTGTCTAAAGGTATAGGGTCATGTAGGGTCTCTCTACAATAAACTCTCTTAATTTTTCATATCTCCAATCCATTTGGTCGTGGTGACAAGTTTGCACACATTGAAAAGAGTGTCAAATGCATTGAAGAGAAAGTTGCAAGGTACCATAACTTTCATTATATTTGTCATGATACTAAATTGATAGGTCCAAAACATCTAGGTGCATGGTTTTATGCTAGGAAATGTATTTTTTTGCACCGTAGCATGCCAAATCATTCCAGACTACATTGTGCCAACACTTTCTCTTAAGAGACCTAAGTGCCAAAAAGTGGTAAAGTTTGACGAGCTATTTCTCAAAAATAATGGCACTTATAAATGGTTCATCTGAAGGTAAAGGTTCATGTAGGGTCCCTCTACAATAACCTCTTTTAGTTTTTCATATCTATAATCTGTTTGGTCGTGGCAACATGTTTTGCACATTGAAAAAAAGTGTCAAATGCATTGAAGGGAAAAGTTGCAAGGTAACATCATTTTTGTTCTATTAGTTGTGTAGCTAAACTAGTAGTTACAACACATCTAGGTCGGTGTAATTATTCTAGGTAGGGTACTTTTGTACACCCAAGCATGTCGGATCATTCTAGGCTACATTATGTCAGCACTTTCTCTTAAGAGCCTTAAGTGTAAAAAGGTGGTAAACTTTGATGAGCTATTTCTCAAAAACTATGGCACCTAGAAATTTTATGCTTGAATCGATAGGGTCACATAGGGTCCCTCCATAATAATTTTTCTCATTTTTTTATATATCCAAGTCATTTCATCATGGCGACAATATTTCATATGTTGCAAAAAGTGTCGATTGCATTTAGTAAAAAGTTGTCAAGAGGCATTGGTTACATTCTTCATCTCATTGGGATTAATCAACAATTCCAACATGTTGGGGTGGCTACAAAACAAGTCCACTTTAGGATTTTTGGTCAATGTAGGTCTCTTCATACTCTCATGACTATATGATCTACACCAAAGAACTAGTCTCCTCCATGGATTAAATTCAATGTAGTCATAAACATTTTGGTCAATATAGGAATATATTTTTTGGAGAGGAAGGAAAGTGTGGGCATGAGGAATATCTCTATAAATGTGAAATAGTGATTGGTCAACTAGAAGATAGGGGTCCATACTATAAATAGGTCACATCATTTAATGAAATGGGAAAATCTAGGTTGGATAGATGATAACATTGATAGAGAATCAAATGTGCAAGAATGGATGGGGCACCAGAATGGAATGTATACTGAACCACCAATGGTACTCTAATAATAAAGGGTTTTGGAAATATTAGTTTTTCATTATATATTCCTAACAAGTATGTAACCATAGTAGAGTCCAAATGGAAAAGTGTGTCTTTTTCAATTATTTAATTAATCAATTATAATACAAATATGGATAACATTAATCATTTATAGTTGTGTCAATTCATTATTCATTTAATTAAATAATCATTTATAATGCAAATATGGGCGCCATTGTTAAAAAATGATATGTATTAACCAAATAGTAATATAGGTATACATTAATATATGTTCATACAAGTATAACATATATACAAGAAAGCCATATAGGCTTACAACAATGTCATATGGACATACAATGCCACATATATGTGATACAAAATATATGTTCAAAAATGCCATATAGTACAACAAAAAGACTCCATATACTTAGTCATTTCCCTTTAGGTGAAGGAAAGTTAGATCACAGTGGGATTTGGACTGTCAAGGGATGGACATGTATGATGGTGGTTTCCTTTGAAATCGTTCACTTGAACTCATGTTTAAAGATTCTTAATGGAGCCCCACCTAATACAATAAAAAGTATAGACATTAATATATAAAAATTATATTATAAAATGATATATAACAAAATAATCACATATTGCAAACAATAATCATTATGTTCATCTACAATAGGGGCATGCTCATGATCTAGCATTGTGAAACCCTATGGAAACCATCTGGATATCAATAAAACTAAAAATGAATATCATTTGATATTTCAATAATAGATAGATAAATAAATAAATACAATGTAAAATTTACTAATCTTCCTCATACCTTTGTCAAAGGCATTGAACTCACTCTTTTCATAGCAACACCATGCTCCACCAGTTTACAATTTTTGGCCAAACTAGACATTGAACTGAATTTTCTTAACTAAATCTTCACTTTTAGGCACCTATATCAACTAAACCGTGAGGAATTTGAAGATGACGCATACCAGTGATTTGTGACATTTTGTTTGTAGATTCTAAATATTATTTTTTCAATTTTTTTGGAATCATATTGCACTTCTTTTTCCATCTCTTTTGAAAACTAGTTTTTAATAGTAAACACCATTTTTAAAGAGTGATGTTACTGGCTAACACAACTTTTTTCATGAAGGATAAAATTCTATTTTTTTTCAAATTTGAGATCTATAAAATCATTTACAGATCTAATGTAATATGGAATTTGGTTTCACATTATCTTCCTCATTGAATATTGTTTTGATTGCTTCAAAAGTCAGCTATAATTACAATTTAGGAGGCTATTTCCATCGGCTAAAACATAAAAAAATTGCTAAATTATTATATCTTTTTGTTGGATCAAGGACATCAATATCTAATGCAACCATATTTTCAAAAATTATAACTGCACTTTTTCCACATGTGTAGAACAGAGAACTTGATTTTGGTGGAAAACTGCATTCACAAGAAATATAAAATAAATATAATAATTAAATTAAATTTATTTAAAATTATACTTTTTAGGAAGATTATAATAAGACTACATCCCACAAAAAAATAAATTTTAAATGAATTCATTTGATCGCCCAAAAGTTAAACTAAAAGTGATTTTTTATCAACATTTTGATAGGTGTAAAGGAGATTCTATAGGTGAATGGTTTAAAACTAGCAAGGTTCTATCCAAGCTACTGACTCCAAACCAATTGGAATCCTTTTAAATGAATCCTTTTCAAGGCTTAAATCATTATATTTTCTAAAAATATGTGATTTCAGCAAAAATTAGGATATCCCAGAAAGTGTAAACCACTATTGTGGGATCACGAATATTATAAAATGATATATAACAAAATAATCACTTATTGCAAACAAATAATCGCTATGTTCATCTACAATAGGGGAATGCTCATGATCTAGCATTGTGAAACCATGTAGCAACCATCTATATAGAAATTAAACAACAAATGAATATCATTTGATATTTCAATAATAGATAGATTAAACAACAAATACAATGTAAAATTTACTAATCTGCTTCATACCTCTGTAAAAGGCATCAAAATCACTCTTGTCATAGCAATGCCATGCTCCACTGTCCTGTGAATATTAGGAGGAGTGTCTACTGCATCATCTAAAAATGAAACAACGTTATTCAAATACCAAAACTACATTAGTGAAAGTTATCTATCTTGCCTGATATTAAATTTTTACATAAATATTTAAAGGGTTTAAACCATCCAAGAGTGATAAAGACCCAACTTAACCATTAAAAATTCCTTTACATGGAATATATATTACATCCAAAGACATGTGCAATCATGATAGTGATCATAAAAAAACATTTAATATCACTCATAAAGGTTCCTAATAACATAGTGTGACAAAAGTGTGTGTGTCTGTGTGTGTATACAAGCATTACCATGTCAAGTATATCAAGTGACCTAAACTTAAAGGATTCCTCATGGCTTTCAAGACTAAATACCTCCAATCATTAAATTTTTATAATGTAGAATTAAATATTCTTGTTAAAATTACTAGAGTATTGTGATCATATCCATGTAAGCCAAGAAGTCAAATGAAGAAATGAAGTAAATCTAGATATAAGACTCCTCAAACTCATATCATGCTAGAACCTATCAAGTGAATGATAAAACCTCAAATTGAACCCAAATAACACATTTCATGGCATAGGAAGTCTTCTAGAACATGTAAGTCAACTAGGACCCATGAAGATCAAATCAACTCACCAACTAGGATCTATGTCATCCATAGAAGATGAAAAATTGAAAGATCGTAGAAACTCACTCAAAATCTCAAGCTAAAAAGAGGGTCTCTATTTTGATGATAATATAAGGCAAAAATCCTCACCAAAATAAGATTAAAAATAAAGAATAAATAAATCAATTAAATGGCTTAAGAGACTTCTACTTCTAGCCTTGTATGTATAACTACATTTGATTAAAGGATACATATCCACATATAGACACCTATCTTTCCTTTCTATATTTTTGTATAAGTTAAAAATGATAATTTTGGTTGTGTTCTAATTTTAACAGCCATGGAATAAGTTTGAATTAGTAAGAAGAATCTTTCTATCATAAAAAATAGGATCATATTGCAAATTAGATTTGGACATACTTAAATTGATAAATATAGATAAATTTAATAAGTAATTAAAATTACTACAATGACCTAGTGACTCACCAATCTTAGCAACACTTTGATTTCCTTAAGAAGGACCGTCAATATTACTTTTTCAAAAATCTAGTGGTTGAAGAGATCATTTACTTGCTTTATTCATCTTACTAGATATTTTAATCCTAGAGCTACAATGGATTGAGGAGAGAACCAAATTATACAAATCTAATTACCTCTAGAATTGAATATATAAAG
>VDFB02256132.1:41833623-41847038 GCA_007258455.2 Sequoia sempervirens
ATCAAATAGCTTAAGAAACAAGAAAGGTTGAATAATGGCACAATCTAAGAGTCTTATACAATAATCTAAAAGCAATACAAAAGGCCTGGTGTCTTTCCCCTAATTTTTCTGTATCTTTCAAACTCATTATCAGAAGGAAGAAGCAGTATATATAGATAAAATTCCATAGCCCAATGGGCTAATGCGCGAGAAAAGATCATATATCTCGAGCAATGATTCCTGCATCAATGATTTCCTTCGATCATTGCAACAAAAATATTTGGGTCATAGAACATGGTCACTCCCCAGCCAAATGCATATCCTTCAAATGATGGTAGTGGTCCTAGAAAAACCCTGTGAAGAAAAGTGTCACAAAATCATGCAATCAATTAAGACATACGACAGCTTGGCGAGGCACATAGCTCACTCATGCCTTCACTTCAAAGAAGTCCTCACAAAAGAGACATATCACAACAGGTCAGGGCTTGATCATTGATTCCTCCTCCTTGCACTGAGAGATTGCATAGTAAAGACACATGGAGGCATTCTTTACTATCGGCACTGATTGTGGGGTCCAACAAAAAGTGTATGCAGATGAAAGCTACGTGGCATGCAAATGAGGCCTAATTGAAAAGTGAAGGGAATTAGTCCTTAAATTTCCATGGTGACAACACATGGAGTTATGGTGGATGCCAATAGGAGAGTGAAGGAAGGCCTCCCTATGGTGAGGTCTTGGCAGACACATAGCAGTAGCAAATGAAGTTAAAAAAGACAAGGTGTGGGCCGGTACTTATCAAAAACAAAAACCACCTATAGGGAGCTTGAGGAATTTAACATTCACAACTTTTGGTGACTACCAGAGGCATTTCACCTATGGAATGAGGAACCCAAAAATTTTCTAGCTTGTAGACTAGATCCCTATCCATTGAGTGATGCAATCAAAGCTTAGAGAAAGCATCCTATAGAGGTAGCTAGTTGGCCTCGGATGGTGTCGATATGTCGCACAAATCCTCTTGTGCTCTGCTCATATTCATCATTTCTTTGTAAGCAAACATCATGAACATACCGACCCCAAACTCAAGTTGGAAGAGTAGCCACAAAATATGATGAGTGACACCTTCAATATCCATTGTAGTAGGGGGTTGGTTGAAGCTATAGAAATTAGATGTGTCATGTTGCTTCTCTTCTATATTTGTTGTAATTTTCTCCAAAGTAACCACCGAGTTGTTAAAAAGAAATGGGGAGGGTAAGCCCATATGAGTTAGCTAGGAGAACATTTTTGCATGCTACTCATGGTCTAGTCTAGTGTGGTAGCAAACTCACTAGTATGGAGGGTGGCCATGTGGCAATGGATGAACCTATTTGTTGTTTTGGTAGCGGCCTTCCAATTCCCAATCCTTGCATTTGCTAAGTTCTAATTTGAGGCCATGTATAACTTATCTAACAACTTTTCTGCCTCAAGAACCTTCTCTGCGATGATTTGTGAGACGCTCAATTGCTCCATGAACTTTTCTTCAGTTTGTTGCCTCCCACCATAGAATTGGAGCGATGGCTAACTATCCAATTGAGATCCTTGAACTTTTTCAAAAAGTATGAAACATATATTTGTTGGGCCATTGGAAGGAGGTTTGGCTAGGCGGTGGGGGCACGGTGAATACTCCTCAAGATTGATCCCATCTCTTGATCTTACATCCACATTGGTAGTTCACGATCCTTTGTTTGTAGTCACAAGTTACGATAAAACCCTCCATTTAGCAAGCCATTTTTATTTGTCTGGTTTTTTTTGTTAGTTGATTCGGCCTCAAGGAAAGCTTCATCTCTTGGAGTTCCTTCTCCAATTGAGCCTTTTGGTTCTCAAAATTCGCATTCTTCTACTACATTTCTTGCTCAAATTGAGTGTGCTAATGTTCAAAATCCTCACCTTTTTGTTGCATCCCCTGCTCCGCCAGAGCCAACTGGTTATGATATTCTTGGTTTCTTGACTATTGTTACTAGGTTTTTTTTTACCTTTTTGAGGTCCAGGTGCATGTCTGTGAGGCTCCCAACTGTGATATATTGATCCACACATTTGAAGAGACCTTCACTGGCTGCTTCACCGCCTTCTATTTTTATTGCACTAGGGCTATTTAAACTTCACTTTCCTTCTCCAGGTTTACATCTTCATTATCACTCATATTAGAATTAGTATGCACATCATCACATAATTGATCAAATCTTTCATCTATCTCTATGCTTTGGTAAGGAGCATCAAGGCATTGGATTTATTGTCGATAGACCGAGATATTTCTCATTCTTTCCTCGCTCCAATTTTGTTTCCTTGACAACTCACTGTAGAGGATGGTCCCTATTTGGTGGTTTTTATTATACCTTTCTAACTGGAGGTGGAATTGAAGCCATGGTGGCCTATTATCACCAATAGGAATATAGGTCAGGTCCACCAACAGATCATTAGGCTCCTCCATTAGACTCTGCCACTTTTCCCAATACAACCAGGGGTTTTGGGTTACCTTGATGAACTCATTACCTAAGTCATCGAAGGGGTTGTAATTCCATCTATCATAGATCATCGCTAACCCCAGATGAGCCATCTTTTCTTCTAGCAGCTTGTGCAACTACTTTTTTTCCATTACCACCCATTTGACAGTTAGCGGACATATGAAAAATCTTCTCTTGCCCCTTCCTCCACAAAATTTATAATCAATAATTGACATCTGCCTAAAAATTTCAAGGGCCAATACCATGTTTGTAACATACTCTGGGAGTTGAAATGGCTCCTTGATAAAGTTGTGCATACAGATGACTGTAAAATCCCTCTCAAGGAACCTGTCGCATTTAGGAGTGAAGCTCTGCATCCACTCCATCTAATCAGTGGAAAGTCGATAGATACAACTATTCTTATTGAAATCTTGCAAAATCAAAGTTAAGAAAAACTTCAAAAATACATAATAGTAATGTGTTGCGGAAAGGAGGGGAGTCCATATAGAAACTGGCTTTTTGGATCCTTTATCAGTAAAACTAGATAACATGTTATCATTTTACTGAAGAATTTAGGATTTTGTTATAAGAACATATGAGAGCGCAAGGAAGGAAACCAAAAATTGCACTGCATCTTGTACTCTCGTATTTGGCTCATCATTTCTTGGTAAATGAGTCCTATGAAGTCATACCAGAACAAGGAATTTTTAATTTGTAGCTAAAAACATAAACACAGCTGAAATTCTTACACCCAGTTTTCTTCGTCCAAGCCACAAACAAGCATCATCATAGAGAACGCATCCTGCATATCCTTCCTAAAGGCGTTGTGCATGATAGGAATTTTTGGTGTCTTGTTGCAAAACTCCTTAGGCCTCTGTGTTTTCACATTATAAAATTACAAAGCTTTGTCTCTACCCTACCAAAAGATGCACCCACTTTCTGGAGTAAATGCCTCCACTCTGATCACTTTAGAGTGGCTCACTGGGATACACAACATGCTCTAGATAGCATCTTCACTGATGTTGAATCTTAGTGTCTAGCCTTTGATGGTCTTGGTATCTGGGTTGAAGTGTTTAATTTCCCCGTGAACAAGCTCTGGGCAATAATGCACAAAGGGGAACATGTATTGTGGGAGACCGCTAAACCATAGCTTATATGCCATTTTCCCTGTCTTCTCATCCTTTTTCATTCTTTCACAATCTCCTTCCCTAAGATTCTTAGGGTTCTTTGCAAGGATGGGATCATGAATATTATCCCATTCCTCCCTTATTTGGCTTTGGTCCCTATAATTTTTGGGTTTGTCCAGGATTTTTGTGTAAACCCATTCTTGTTTTTTCAGCATTCTAGGAGATGCATAAGAGGTGTCATGAAAAATATTGATGATTGGTGTTGCTATCATGTTGTCATACAAGCTTTGGGTTGCCTCAGCCTATGCCTCCATCTGATAACTTCCAACCATTTCAAGGCACTGCAAAATTTAGCTATGTTAAACTTATCTATAATTCACTTTGTCTCTACTTATGCTCAAGACCTTTACTCTGGGTGGCATGCTCAAAAATATTTTACAATGTTAGCTTCTTGCATGCAATACTTAGCTATTTCTTTTCTTGGGGTAGGCAACAAATCTCACCTTTTATCACTAAATTCGGCATGTACCGCCAACTCTTTTGCTTGTGTGAAATGAATTACTTGCCATTTTTGAAATGATCATAATTCATAATGATGATTTGATAATCATGTTGTACGGTGCAATTTCCTTTAAACTTGAGCTAGAAATTTGAAGGCAGCTTAGGCTTCACTTTCTTTTGTAATTAATATCCCAGAAGGAATAATTAAACCTAAAGATGCAATAATTACATGAAAAGATTTGTGTTCCTCTTTGAAGTTTGAGAAGCGCCTATAGAATGACACATCAGCATCTGGCCATATAGACGATCACCGATGAATACCATCAGCTTATGCTAATTAATTAGCCCTCATTTATCTTGCACGTAGCAAACCATACCTAGCAGACGCAACTGGGTGGGAAATTCGAGCAAGCTCTGGTGATATTTTTAAGGTGGTGCTCGATTAGCATCATGATTATGGTATGCAAATTACCATGCATATCCTAGCTATTTCTATAAATAGGCGCTTAGTCATAAGCGAAATCACACTTAGCAATTTGAGCAGAATTGGTATTAGGCAACTGGATAGAATTAGCATTGGTAATTGAGTAGAATTTTCATAGAGCTAGACTTAGGCATTTGTAGAGAGCTAGGCACCATGAGCACTCATATTAGGTTAGTCTGTAAGAAATCCTAGATAGCCTTGGCGAAATATCAACTAGGCATCTTAAAAGACTGACTAAGAATAAACATTCATTGGCCATTGTAGCAATGAAGTGGGTTTTGGGGAGGCACTGTATTGAATATGAAGACAAGTACAAAGTTAATAGTGATGTATGCTCTCACTTCGTCATGTCCATGCTTGACATCTAGGTTCCCAAGCCATTGATTCTTCACCTGGTGATTGAAATATTTTCAAATAAGTACCTGGGCGGCCTCAAAGAGGTGGTGGAAAATGTTGCATTTGGTCTAGGCTTGTTGACGATGAGTGACCTTCAGAAGTATATTGAAGAAGACACAATAGTACCATGGGTACCATTCCTGAGTGGGTTCTATATCCAGTCACAAGAAGAGCATCATCAAAGGGTAACATGTGCATGTCACTTCCTGTTTCACTTGTACAATGTGGTTCCTTTCTACGACATCAATTGGTACACCGACCTTAGGAACCTTGTGTTCCCTCTGCCACTCGCCATTACTCCTATGGATGCTACTACTAGTCCTACTACCATTAATGTTGATGAAGTAATTCTAGACGATGTTGTTGATGCCTCCCTCGTCCCTGCTTGTGACTAAACTTTTATGTTTTTACGAAATCATCACTTGTTCTTTCATTTTTTTGTATATATGCCTAGAAAAAGGCTTTACCGTTGATATATATTAAGAAGATATAGAATATATATATACTCTAAAAGTGTTCCCTCTGAGCCATTTTGACAAGTTTACTTATCGAAGCAATATATAATGAATATATCACTTATATTAACATTTTTTCTCCTTTTCCTTTTGATTTTTCAATGTGGGTTCTCTTTTTATTTTCCTGCATATATGTGTTCACTTCAATTTTGCATATGGGTGTCATTTTTCTCCACTTCATGAGTTGCAAGTTAGGTCTCTCTACCCTTTGCAATAATGGGTTTCATTTGTTTTTGATTCTTTGCACCATAGAATTAATTATAAGGCCAATTGACAAACACGAAAAGAAAAATAATTACACTACTCACATATTTACAGTGGAAAGATAATTAAGAAGCTTAATTGAATAGTTTTAGGTGAATTTTGTTAATTGGAATACCCAATGCTTCCTACTCCATATTTTCTAATTCGAATGCATTGTGTTGCTTGCATTGAATTATTTTGAAAGGGCCTTCCCACAAGCTGTCGAGCTTTCTGTGTTGGCCTAGCTTTGTAGCCCTTTCATTGAATTTTAGCACTAGGTCCACGCGTTTTAGATCTTGGTCTGAGGCTTTCTTGTTGAACCATCTTTTAACCACATATTGGTGGTTAGAAATGACTATCAGGGCCTTTTCCCTTTTTTCTTGCACTTCTTGCAACTCAACCAGCTGAACCTCCATAGCGTCATTTTGTTCTACCTTGAGAGATTTGAGCAATTGTAGTGCCAGAATCTCCATAGAGATAGGCAATAGTGCTTCTTTCCCATACACTAGCTCATACAATGAAGTCTTGAGAACTTGCTTGGAAGTTATGTGGTCATCCCACAGTGTTTCTTAGAGGTTTTTTTGCCATTCTCTTTGGTGTTCTGACCCAACTGTTTTGATGAGCTGGACTACATTTTTGTTAGTCAACTTAGCCATACCATTCCCCTGCGGGTAGTAATTTGATGACATTTTCAAGAATATTCCATGCACGAAAGCGAATTGACATATTAGAGCCTAGGAAAGCCTTGACATTGTCGAGATGATGGTATTTGGTATTGAAGTCACACCACCTCAAGGAAGTCCACCATTTCCACCCTTCTATCAGATTCTTTAGGGGCATGGCTTTGGTCTAGCTTGGTGAAGTAGTCCATTGCCATTAGAATCCATTTGTGTTTGGTGCTAGACATGGACTAATTATAATCGATAAAAAATCAAGGTCTTGTGGTGTTATTCTAACAATCACTATTGGATTGAGAGATATTGCAAAAAACTCCTTCTCCCTATAAAGAATTGGCATTCCTTGCAAAATTTTACTAGGGCATATGAGTTGTTAAACAACATGGGGCAGAAGTACCCAACACACATAATTTTGATGGCGGTGGTCTTTGCAAAGAAGTGTTGAGAATTATTTTCACTCTTGCTCTATGGTGACACACCTCACAATAGATTGAAGTTCATTTTGAAAAGGATCCCTTTGATGAGTGCATACCCATTGTTCTATAGTCGGTAGAATCTTCTCTTTTGAGAAAGGAGCCCTAACGGATATTTTCCTATGTGCGTGAACCTTACTCTGTTCGCCAGCCAGTAGCCTTCAGGCTCAGACTCATTTGTTAGAACTAGCTCTGGTTGCTCTTCTTCGGCCACCATTTCTTTGGCATGCACCAAATATTTGTACCATCCTCTTTCTTCGATGGTTTTTATAGGCTTGACCTTAATGTCCTACTCAAGGATCTTAGTGATCCAATTGGCCTTTTTTTGGTGATTTCTCCTTCCATGATGTATTTGCACACACTAAAATGTGTGACATAAACAATCACCTTATTGCAAGATATTAGACATCAGAACTTATTGAGTCCCTTCGCTATTGTAAATGCTTTCCTTTTGATGAAGTTATAGTTCATCTCATATTCCTTTAGGGTCTAAGAGTGAAATTTTATCAGATGTTCTCCCTTTCCTTCATTGTCTTTATGAGTTAAGATAGTAGTGATTTTTGATTTCCTACTGAACACATACATTATGGAGTCCTTTGATAGGTTCAGATTGACCAGCATAGGAGTTGAATAAATAACATCCTTAACCCTTTTGAAGGCCTCTCTAGCTTCTTTAGTCCATTTGAATAATTGATCTTTTTTTTAGCATCAAAGTGATTGGTCTAATTATTCTTGCAAAATTAGAAATAAATTTACTTAGAAAGTTTACCTTCCCTAAGAAAGACTGGACTCTTTTCTTTCTTATTGGTAGGGGAAGCTCTCTGATTGATTTCACCCACTCGAGATCAACTGCAATTCCTTCTTTGGAAACTACATGTCCCAATAGCCTACCTTGTGGTACTCTGAAGACACATTTTTTTAGGTTCAGGGATACTCCGAACTCCTGGAATTTTTTAAAAACCATCTCTAGGTGATCAAAATGATCATCCTTATGTTTGGAGAAAACAGTTAAATCATCCAAATAGATTAGAATAATCTTGTTAATCAATTCGCTGAAAGCAATATCTATTGCCCGCTGGAAAGTGGCTCCCATATTTGAGAGGCGGAAAGGAATTTTAGCATATGTGAATGTTCCCCACTTGGTAGTGAACATTTTTTTGTGTCAGTCCTCCTCTTTGACTTGGATCTGATTGTAACTAGAGAAGTTATCTAGTAGAGAAAACATTTCAGATCTTGCTACCTGGCTTTTGGTGGGCAGATTAACTCCATAGAAGGAACTTGATAGTGGTCCTTAGGAATGCTCTCTATTTAGGTCCCGAAGTCAACACACAAGCGAATATATATCTATTCTTCTTTGAACCGTGACTAGGTTGGATACTCATGTGCTATGTTTGATAGAGAAGACAATCCACAACTCAATTAGCTTTTTCAGCTCTTGCACCATCAGTGCTTCAATTTTTGGGTTTACTAGCCTCTACTTTTGTCAAACTGGTTTTGCACCTGTATAAACTCTACCTGGTAGATGTTGATGATGTAAGGATCAGATCCCTAAGGTCATCATATGACTAGGCCACCAATTCTTCATACTTCTCACAAAAATTTGATGAGCTCTTTATCATGATGTGGGACATCCTTCCTAACTTTGAGCTTTTCCATCTCCCACCTAAAGGTCTCATGATAGTCGCTGGTCTCAAGCAAGCAAATCCTTTGTTTTTCATTTCCTCACATCAAGCCACAATCTAATAGGTTTTTGAGGGTGACCAATCCCCTTGAAAGCCAATTGGACATCAACCTGATGTTTTTTCTATTGTAGGCCCCAATGATCTTCTATTAGAGTTGGTCGAAACTCTCTCTAACCATCATTAGATGAATGAGGTGATTTGTTTATCACCTCAAACACTTGCTAGCCTGGATCATTTTCCTGAATTTTTAGTTAGACTATCACTCATACAGAGTGTTTTTTATGAATTAGGTCAGAGGTAGGGTCAAATTGAGATTCGATTGTGGCCATGTGATCTGCATCAATATTTTTTTCTCATGGCACTTTCTAGATGTTGAAGGCTTTGAAACCCAATCAGTCCCAAACTTAATTTCTATAGGATTGCATGTGACATTATTTGCGAGGATACACCCTCAAACTTGGTTAACTACTAGTTTAGAATCTCTGAACACCATTAATTATTTGATACCCATCCGCTTCACAAGGCTTAGACCTTGCACTAGAAACTTTTATTTAGATTCATTGTTTGAATAGGAAAACTAGAACTAGAGAGACCTTGGTATATTTTCATTGTAGTGGAAAATTTCAAACATATCCCAAATTCTCCTACACCAACTTTACATCTTGCTCCATCAAAGTGTAGCATCCATAGCTCCAAATCATAATTTCTTTCAAGTTCCTTCAAGACCTTTAGAAGTACTTGATCTTCATCGTAGATGACATAGGTGCCTAACTTAGTAGCATGATAGTTTCTGAAAGGATTAGTGTCTATGTATTCGCTCAAGAGAACTTCTTCTAAATCTATCTAATCTTTATTCACCTTTTCATCTTCTAGTAGCTTAGTGCAATATGTCTCTTCTCTGGTGAAAGAGGTATGAGCAACCTCAAATGTTGATCATGGCTTCGTCAGCCACATGTTCTGAATAGTAAGCTTTAGACACTATTTTCATTTTAGCTCCATACTTGGTTCTTAGGATCAAGTGTGACCAATCTAAAGATAGATATCCACCTATCTTTGAAGTGAATTTTTGGGATAGGCATAGACCGAACATGGGGGGAACGTCTATGATCATAGTATCTAGTGGAACTAAGATGCTAGGGTTGGAGAATAAAGTCAAGGGGGGTCTTTGATGACACCTATGGTTTCAAATTTGTTTCCATAAAGCTACATAACCCCCCTGTTTAAAGGTTCATAGCTAAGTCCTAGGGCTTCAGCTATCTATTTGGGCATGACTATAGTGCTAGCATCTGAGTTAATCATGGCATTGTGTAATAATTTCTTGCCCACAATATGAGTTAGGAAAAAGGGCTTAGGCTTCAACTTATCTCTAACCTCTATAGAAGCTTCCTTTGTACTATTTGTGAGGAATTTGATGTAGGTTAGGGATCAACAGCCTTTCCTTTGAGAGATTGCTTTGTTGGCTCAATGATTGGATCCTCCCAGGGAGCTTTATGTAGCAATGTCTTCTATTCTGGAATAGCTAAAATATCCCAAAGAGACACATTAGTAGATGATTTTTTCAATTGATCCACCACATTAAAAAGTGGTCTCTTTGGAGGCTTATACTCCTTAGCTTTGGTTATAACAATTTCACTTCGCAACGGACATTGTTGTGTCGCTACGGAAGTATCAGGTGTCTAGTTAGAAGAACTTCTGGGCTGAAGACTAACTGGTTGTGGGAAAACTAATTCACCCATGAATCTCCTCTTTGAGTGAGTGTTGTAATCGAATTGCACTTGTAGGGTCTTCGATGTGGTTGCATCATTGGAAAACACCACCTCTTTTTCTTCCATTCATGAGAAGAGTGTGTGATTAGGAGCAATATCTATTTCTTGCTCTAGGGACATCCCTTTCATTTGTGCAGTGAGAACCATCTTTTCCATTTGCAGAGAGGCATATACATAACATCCTTGGTCTAATTTTGCACCTTGGCTATGCTATTCTGCCACCTTTTGTTGTATATTGTCGTGCAAGAAGTTTTGGGGCATATGTGTGTTGCTATAGGGGAAGCACCAAGGGTTGATGTCATCTACTAAATTGTTTTTCCCTACCGTCAGCTCTCTACTCAAGCTTGGGTTAACACTTTGTAATGGAGAAGGCACATTTACTATTTGATTAGTTGTCTACATATACGGATTTGTGCGAGAACCTCCTTGGAACTAGTTTTTTTGGTAAGAAGACCTTCTACCTTGGTAATTTTGATAGGTTGGATTTGGAGGCACATACTGATTTCGCTTGATGTCAATTATTTCATTGGTCGTAGCTCACAACATCTCCTTGATGTCACTTATCTCATTGTACATAGATTGAGGAGGAGTCGGCACACTGGTAGATGCTACTTCCTGAGCGGGAACTGATATTTCAAGAAATATAGGCATGATGGGATAGGAAGAAAACTTCTGAATGTCTATCAAATTGTTCTCTGCCTTGACATTGACACTATATTCATCTGGTAGAGTGGTTCCACCAAGAGACTGGATCATCATCGAGATATCAGTGTTGATAGATTTCAAGTAGAACATGAATTATAGTTTAGCCAATGGGTGGATAGTGACCTAGATTCTCTACCAAGTTATGTGGAACCAGGTATTAAAGTCATTTATGGCTTCATTTGTGGCCCATTTTATGGTCACTAGCTACTGATATAGCAAAGATCAATCTCCATCATTCAAAAATATTTCGTAAAAAGGATCTCCAAGCTAATCCTAGGTACTGATAGTATTATCCGGCAGAGTGCAGTACCAATCTAGCACTTTACCCCTAAAAGACGCTAAAACCAACCTTAGCGCTACATTTTGGATGGTGATTCCATGCACTAAACATAAGACTACCTCACATCTTGTAGATGTTCGTGAGGGTTTTGAGCCATCTCTAGTAAATCTAGGTATAGTTTTTGAAGCAAAGATTAGAATAGGGACTAAACAATAGGTGCTACTTTAGTGCTATGAGGGGACTTCCAGCATCCCATGCCACATAATTTCTATTAGGGGCTAGAAACATGGCTAGTGTAAGGGGTGGAGGGAGTGAAACATTCCCTATTTGGGTCGCAACTTCTACTATTCCTAGTGGCAGCGCTAACAAACCAAGATTATTTGTTGTTTGGGATCTAGTAATTGGTCGATGGCTCATGCACCCTCTTTAAATTTAGATTCATCTAAACAGTCCCACCAAGCATTCTAGAAAAAAGAAACTATTGATGCCGAAAATTGGCAAGGTAATAGCTTTTATGGGAAACTCAGCTAATGGAGGACAAATTGCACTAAACTAAGTGACCTCCAAGTTTTTAAAGAAGTCAACTTCTTCTGTAATTGGGGTTTTGGAATGGGAAAAGGAAGCAGATATAAAAAATAAAGATTGAACTAAGGCGATGCGCCAAGATTTAGATATAAGGCATAATATATCTATCTTTTGGATGCGACTTAAGGGCTCATTCAATAAACTACTACATCCTGGAGTAACAAAAATCAAAGATGAAGGCTTGAATAATTTATTCAATGACATAAAATAATTCTCATTCGTATTTACTAAAAAGAAGAGTCAAAATACATGGTCTAAATCAACAATATTGTATTAAATTCAAAAAATTTCTACAAATAAACAATTCAGGATGTAAATGGCACAATATAATGTTTTATCAAATAGCTTAAGAAAATAGAAAGCTTGAACAATGGCACAGTCTAATAGTCTTGTACAATAATCTAAAAGAAATACAAAAGGCCTAGTGTTTTTTCCCTAATCTTTTTGTATCTTCTAAACTCATTTTTGGAAGGAAGAAGCAGTATATATAGATAAAAATCACACCACCTAGTGGGCCAATAATAGAAAAGATCACGTATCTCAAGAAATGATGACTGCAACAATGATTTCCTTTGGCCATTGCAACATAAAAGATTCGGGCCATAGAAGACAGTCACTCCATAGCTAGATGCATCCCCTACGAATCATGGGAATGGTCCCAAAAAAACCATGTGAAGGCAAGTGTCACAAAATCATGTAGTTGGTTAAGACACATGGCAACTTGACGGGGCACGTAGTTCGCTCATGCCCTCACTTCAAAGAAGTCCCCGCAAAAGAGACACATGGCAATAGGTCAGGGCCCAATCATTGATTCCTCCTCCTTTCACTGAGAGACTATGTGGTGAAGACATGTGGAAGCATTCTTTACTATTGGCATTGACTATGGGGTCTGCCAAAAAGTGTACGCGGATGAAAGCTATGCGGAATGCAGATGGGGACCAATTGAAATGTGAAGGGAAGTAGTCCTTAAATTTCCACAATGACAACACATGGAATCATTGTGGAAGCTAGTAGGAGAGTGAAGGAAGGCCTCCCTATGGTGAGCACTTGGCAAACACATGGGAGCAGCGGATGAAGTTTAAAAAGGCAAGGTGCAGGCCAGTACTTAGAAAAAACAAAAACCACCCATAGGGAGCTCAAGGAATTTAACATTCACAGTATGCTAGAATAAAAACATGTGGTACTATGGCTACATGTGTATAGAAGAAATAGGTTACATGAAATGAAGTGGAATATGTATGGTTGTATGTGTGAAACGATATGCTATGAAGTGATGGATACACAATTAATTTGGACAATTATGTGAAATGAATGATAGGAAAGTGCTATGGGCTCATGTAGTAATATGTCCCTTCTATAGTTTTGTCACATAGTGATGTGATGCTACAAGTCCCTATTGCTTCAGCAACTGGGTCAAAAAAAGAAGACTATCAAATTTCACCTATGTAGTGTGTGCATGTGAGATGTGTGATAGAATTATACCTGTGAAATTTTAGTGGGCGAGCTATGCTACTCATCTACTGATAT
>VDFB02256132.1:41847138-41857250 GCA_007258455.2 Sequoia sempervirens
AATGGAGAGAGAGATGGAATAAAAATACAGTAGATTACAATGTTTGCAATTGTGAGACCATGATGCATGTTTTGAAATAATGGAGATATCAATGGAAGTCATTTGATTTGGTGGATGATTTCTAGTATCAATTGTTTGTTGTTTTAATTGAATGAATTTTTGAAGTTGTCTCCAAGGATGATGTTTTCTAATTATTTTAAACTGATATAACAAGTGTGCATTCAGTTTATTAGTGCACACTTTCTGTATCTATATGGTTTGATTAATTGGTTCTTTCAAGGAAAGATTAAATCCTTTTGGTCAATCTTAGTAATTAGGGAATCTCATTTGGATAATTAAGAATTTGGTAATCATATTCTTGCATGTTTATACAATTTATAAACTCAAATTTATATGCCAAAAAATTAGAGTATTTTCTAGAAAGAAGTTACTTATTTTAGGTCTCTCATTTGACTCCACTGTTAGTCTCTACCACTCCACTGTTAAGTTTCATTCATTTTTACACATGATCATATTAGATTTTAGCCTTGATATTGCTTATACAATTTGCACCAGAATAAAACTCATTTATCTAGTCCCATTTTCCATTGTGGGTAAATCACTTTAGGAAATAAACAAAAGTCAAGTCTGCTTCATTATTATAGGTACACCCACCTAGGTCTAGCAGGACCTGAAGAGTAGAAGGTCTAAACCATTTGGCCTTGTCTGTTACCTTGAAATGTTGTGAGTGTTTGGCAACCTCTTATGGTTCAAACCTGCGTTTTTGAGAGATAACATAGTGCATGGAATCACCATCCAAAATGTAGCGCTAAGGTTGGTTTTAGCGTCTTTTAGGGGTAAAGTGCTAGATTGGTACTGCACTCTGCCGGATAATACTATCAGTACCTAGGATTAGCTTGGAGATCCTTTTTACGAAATATTTTTGAATGATGGAGATTGATCTTTGCTATATCAGTAGCTAGTGACCATAAAATGGGCCACAAATGAAGCCATAAATGACTTTAATACCTGGTTCCACATAACTTGGTAGAGAATCTAGGTCACTATCCACCCATTGGCTAAACTATAATTCATGTTCTACTTGAAATCTATCAACACTGATATCTCGATGATGATCCAGTCTCTTGGTGGAACCACTCTACCAGATGAATATAGTGTCAATGTCAAGGCAGAGAACAATTTGATAGACATTCAGAAGTTTTCTTCCTATCCCATCATGCCTATATTTCTTGAAATATCAGTTCCCGCTCAGGAAGTAGCATCTACCAGTGTGCCGACTCCTCCTCAATCTATGTACAATGAGATAAGTGACATCAAGGAGATGTTGTGAGCTACGACCAATGAAATAATTGACATCAAGCGAAATCAGTATGTGCCTCCAAATCCAACCTATCAAAATTACCAAGGTAGAAGGTCTTCTTACCAAAAAAACTAGTTCCAAGGAGGTTCTCGCACAAATCCGTATATGTAGACAACTAATCAAATAGTAAATGTGCCTTCTCCATTACAAAGTGTTAACCCAAGCTTGAGTAGAGAGCTGACGGTAGGGAAAAACAATTTAGTAGATGACATCAACCCTTGGTGCTTCCCCTATAGCAACACACATATGCCCCAAAACTTCTTGCACGACAATATACAACAAAAGGTGGCAGAATAGCATAGCCAAGGTGCAAAATTAGACCAAGGATGTTATGTATATGCCTCTCTGCAAATGGAAAAGATGGTTCTCACTGCACAAATGAAAGGGATGTCCCTAGAGCAAGAAATAGATATTGCTCCTAATCACACACTCTTCTCATGAATGGAAGAAAAAGAGGTGGTGTTTTCCAATGATGCAACCACATCGAAGACCCTACAAGTGCAATTCGATTACAACACTCACTCAAAGAGGAGATTCATGGGTGAATTAGTTTTCCCACAACCAGTTAGTCTTCAGCCCAGAAGTTCTTCTAACTAGACACCTGATACTTCCGTAGCGACACAACAATGTCCGTTGCGAAGTGAAATTGTTATAACCAAAGCTAAGGAGTATAAGCCTCCAAATAGACCACTTTTTAATGTGGTGGATCAATTGAAAAAATCATCTACTAATGTGTCTCTTTGGGATATTTTAGCTATTCCAGAATAGAAGACATTGCTACAGAAAGCTCTCTGGGAGGATCCAATCATTGAGCCAACAAAGCAATCTCTCAAAGGAAAGGCTGTTGAACCCTAACCTACATCAAATTCCTCACAAATAGTACAGAGGAAGCTTCTATAGAGGTTAGAGATAAGTTGAAGCCTAAGCCCTTTTTCCTAACTCATATTGTGGGCAAGAAATTATTACACAATGCCATGATTAACTCAGACGCTAGCACTACAGTCATGCCCAAATAGATAGCTGAAGCCCTAGGACTTAGCTATGAACCTTTAAAGAGGGGGGTTATGTAGCTTTATGGAAACAAATTTGAAACCGTAGGTGTCATCAAAGACCCCCTTTGACTTTATTCTCCTACCCTAGCATCGTAGTTCCACTAGATACTATGATCATAGACGTTCCCCCCATGTTCGGTCTATGCCTATCCCAAAAATTCACTTCAAAGATAGGTGGATATCTATCTTTAGATTGGTCACACTTGATCCTAAGAACCAAGTATGGAGCTAAAATGAAAATAGTGTCTAAAGCTTTCTATTCAGAACATGTGGCTGACGAAGCCATGATCAACATTTGAGGTTGCTCATACCTCTTTCACCAGAGAAGAGATCAAGTACTTCTAAAGGTCTTGAAGGAACTTGAAAGAAATTATGATTTGGAGCTATGGATGCTACACTTTGATGGAGCAAGATGTAAAGTGGTGCAGGAGCTGGGATATGTTTGACATCCCCACACAATGGGAAGAAACCAAGGTCTCTCCAATTCTAGTTTGCCTATTCAAATAATGAAGCTAAATACAAAGGTCTAGTGCAAGGTCTAAGCCTTGCGAAGTGGATGGGTATCAAGCAATTAATGGTGTTTAGAGATTCTGAACTAGTAGTCAACCAAGTCTAAGGGGTATCCTCTACAAATAATTTTGCATGAAATCCTATAGATATTGAGTT
Organism: Sequoia sempervirens; assembly: GCA_007258455.2. NCBI lineage: Eukaryota > Viridiplantae > Streptophyta > Pinopsida > Cupressales > Cupressaceae > Sequoia > Sequoia sempervirens. The sequence continues at coordinate 41,850,217 of VDFB02256132.1, forward strand.
TGGAACCTAATTGAGCGTTTCAAAGCCTTCAACATCTAGACAGTTCCATGAGAGAAAAATATTGATGTAGACTGCATGGCCACCATTGGATCTCAATTTGACCCTACCTCTGACCTAATTCATAACAAACACTCTGTACGAGTGATAGTCTAATTGAAAATTCTAGAAAATGATTAGAGCTAGCAAGTGTTCAAGAGTGATAAACACATCACCTCATTCATCCAATTGTCGAGAGAGTTTTCTGACCAACTCCAACTAAAGATCGTTGAGGCCTATGAAAGAAAAATCATCTAGTTGAAGTCCAATCAGATTCTAAAGGGATTGGTCACCCTCAAAAACCTTCTCGATTGTGACGATGTGAGAAATGAAAAAAAAAAATTGTAGTAGACAAAAGCAACTATGTAGACCTTTAGGTCGGAGATGGAAGAAAGATCAAAGTAATGAAGGATGTCCAACATCATGATAAAGAAAGGGTCATCAAATTTTGTGAAAAGTATAAAGGAGTGGTGGCCTAGTCATATGATGACCTTAAGGGATGAGATCCCAACATCATCCAACATACAATAAATCTAATGCAAGGTGCAAAATTAGTTCACAAAAAGTAGAGGCCAGTAAATATGAAGATTGAGACACTAATGGCACAAGAGCTGACAAAGCTAATTTAGTCTTAGATCATCTTCTCGATCAAACACAACACATGAGTATCCAACTTTCTCCTAGTTCAAAAAAGAACAAATATATCCACCTGTGTGTTGACTTTTGGGACCTAAATAGAGCATTCCCAAAGGACTACTATCCAGTGCCTTCTATGGAGTCAATCTTGCAAGTAGTGGCAAGATTCGAAATGTTTTCTCTACTAGATAACTTCTCTAGTTACAATCAGATCCAAGTCAAAGAGGAGGACTGACACAAAAAAATGTTCACTACCAAGTGGGGAACATTCACATATGCTAAAATTCCTTTCCGCCTCTCAAATATGGGAGCCACTTTCCAGCGGGCAATAGATATTGCTTTCAGCGAATTGATTAACAAGATTATTCTAATCTATTTGGATGATTTAACTGTTTTCTCCAAACATAAGGATGATCATTTTGATCACCTAGAGATGGTTTTTAAAAAATTCCAGGAGTTCGGAGTATCCCTGAACCTAAAAAAATGTGTCTTCAAAGTACCACAAGGTAGGCTATTGGGACATGTAGTGTCCAAAGAAGGAATTGCAATTGATCTCGAGTGGGTGAAATCAATCAGAGAGCTTCCCCTACCAATAAGAAAGAAAAGAGTCCAGTCTTTCTTAGGGAAGGTAAACTTTCTAAGTAAATTTATTTCTAATTTTGCAAGAATAATTAGACCAATCACTTTGATGCTAAAAAAAATATCAATTATTCAAATGGACTAAAGAAGCTAGAGAGGCCTTCAAAAGGGTTAAGGATGTTATTTATTCAACTCCTGTGCTGGTCAATCTGAACCTATCAAAGGACTCCATAATGTATGTGTTCAGTAGGAAATCAAAAATCACTACTATCTTAACTCATAAAGACAATGAAGGAAAGGGAGAACATCTGATAAAATTTCACTCTTAGACCCTAAAGGAATATGAGATGAACTATAACTTCATCAAAAGGAAAGCATTTACAATAGCGAAGGGACTCAATAAGTTCTGATGTCTAATATCTTGCAATAAGGTGATTGTTTATGTCACACATTTTAGTGTGTGCAAATACATCATGGAAGGAGAAATCACCAAAAAAAGGCCAATTGGATCACTAAGATCCTTGAGTAGGACATTAAGGTCAAGCCTATAAAAACCATCGAAGAAAGAGGATGGTACAAATATTTGGTGCATGCCAAAGAAATGGTGGCCGAAGAAGAGCAACCAGAGCTAGTTCTAACAAATGAGTCTGAGCCTGAAGGCTACTGGCTGGCGAACAGAGTAAGGTTCACGCACATAGGAAAATATCCGTTAGGGCTCCTTTCTCAAAAGAGAAGATTCTACCGACTATAGAACAATGGGTATGCACTCATCAAAGGGATCCTTTTCAAAATGAACTTCAACGACATTCTATTGCAGTGTGTCACCAAAAAGCAAGCGAAAAGAATTTTCAACACTTCTCTGCAAAGACCACTACCATCAAAATAATGAGCGCTAGGTACTTTTGGCCTATGCTATTCAATGACTCATACTCTTGGGTAAAATTCTTTAAGGAATGCTAATTCTTCATAGGAAGAAGAAAAAAATTCATGATGCCTCTCAATCCAATAATGATTCATGAGCCTTTCGCACAATGAGGCCTTGATTTCATCGATATGATCAATCTCATGTCCAACACCAAACACAAATGGATTCAAATGGAAACAAACTACTTCACCAGGTGGACCAAAGCCATGCCCTTGAAGAATGCAATGAAGGTAGAGATAGTGGACGTCCTTGAGGAATTAGTGACGAGATTTGGCCCACCAAAGACCATCATCTCTGACAACACCAAGGCTTTCCTAGGCTCTAAGATATATCAATCCGCACTTGTGCATGGCATATTATTCAAAATGTCATCAAATTACTACCCGCAGGGGAATGGTATGGCTAAGTTGACTAACAAAAATGTAGTCCAGCTCATCAAAACAGTTGGGTCAGAACACCAAAGAGAATGGCAAAAAAACCTCTAAGAAACACTGTGGGATGACCACATAACTTCCAAGCAAGTTCTCAAGACTTCATTGTATGAGCTAGTGTATGGGAAAGAAGCACTATTGCCTATCTCTATGGAGATTCTGGCACTACAATTGCTCAAATCTCTCAAGGTAGAACAAAATGACGCTATGGAGGTTCAGCTGGTTGAGTTGCAAGAAGTGCAAGAAAAAAGGGAAAAGGCCCTGATAGTCATTTCTAACCACCAATATGTGGTTAAAAGATGGTTCAACAAGAAAGCCTCAGACCAAGATCTAAAACGCGTGGACCTAGTGCTAAAATTCAATGAAAGGGCTACAAAGCTAGGCCAACACAGAAAGCTCGACAGCTTGTGGGAAGGCCCTTTCAAAATAATTCAATGCAAGCAACACAATGCATTCGAATTAGAAAATATGGAGTAGGAAGCATTGGGTATTCCAATTAACAAAATTCACCTAAAACTATTCAATTAAGCTTCTTAATTATCTTTCCACTGTAAATATGTGAGTAGTGTAATTATTTTTCTTTTCGTGTTTGTCAATTGGCCTTATAATTAATTCTATGGTGCAAAGAATCAAAAACAAATGAAACCCATTATTGCAAATTGAAGTGAACACATATATGCAGGAAAATAAAAAGAGAACCCACATTGAAAAATCAAAAGGAAAAGGAGAAAAAATGTTAATATAAGTGATATATTCATTATATATATGTTGGGTATGTGTAGGATCATCTTGGAAAAAATAGGCCCTTAAGTGGCAAAAAATTTAGAAAAATCAGAGTTAGGAAACTTGACCTAAAAATTGAATAAGGTATCTATATTATTTCAAAATTATGTAAGAATAGAATCTATATCAAAATGAATGTAGTTTAAACTACTAGGTTTATTTTAAAAATAAATAAATTCATATTTGGTGAAAATTTGAAATTTCAATGTAGTAGTATTTAAATTTCAAGGAAAAAATAAGTAGGTGCCTGTCTGACCACCCTAACCACAATAAAATGATAATATATTTTTATAATATTTTAGATATAAGTAAAGGATTCATGTTCTGATGTGATGCATATTTTTTTGTAATTTTTTTCCAAGTAAAGAATTAATTATGAATTTTTTATTACAACTTTTTTAAAAATATAAAAACTCGTATGTCTGACCACGTTAACTTGGTCAAAACTTCATGAAATTCAATTTTTCTTTTTTTAATCCTATAGTATGTGAAGCATAGAATGTTACACATGTTTTGGATTCAAAAAATGTGATATCATTTGAAATCTATAGATTTTTTTCAATCAGTCTATCAATCGTGACTTTGGGGTCAGAATTCAAATAGAAAATGAATAATAATTATTTATTAAATCTCAAAGTAAAACATAATTTATATTGGTGGAAAGTTGAGAATCTCCTTTAAAAACCCTTTTTGTTTCATCAATTTTGGGTAAAAGAAAAAGTTGTCAGCCACATACCCTACACATACCCATCATATCGCCACTTTTTGGCCCATCATGATCCTGCAAATACCCTGCTTCGATAAGTAAACTTGTCAAAATGGCTCAGAGGGAACACTTTTAGAGTATATATATATTCTATATCTTCTTAATATATATCAACGGTAAAGCCTTTTTCTAGGCATATATACAAAAAAATGAAAGAACAAGTGATGATTTCGTAAAAACATAAAAGTTTAGTCACAAGCAGGGACGAGGGAGGCATCAACAACATCGTCTAGAATTACTTCATCAACATTAATGGTAGTAGGACTAGTAGTAGCATCCATAGGAGTAATGGCGAGTGGCAGAGGGAACACAAGGTTCCTAAGGTCGGTGTACCAATTGATGTCGTAGAAAGGAACCACATTGTACAAGTGAAACAGGAAGTGACATGCACATGTTACCCTTTGATGATGCTCTTCTTGTGACTGGATATAGAACCCACTCAGGAATGGTACCCATGGTACTATTGTGTCTTCTTCAATATACTTCTGAAGGTCACTCATCGTCAACAAGCCTAGACCAAATGCAACATTTTCCACCACCTCTTTGAGGCCGCCCAGGTACTTATTTGAAAATATTTCAATCACCAGGTGAAGAATCAATGGCTTGGGAACCTAGATGTCAAGCATGGACATGACGAAGTGAGAGCATACATCACTATTAACTTTGTACTTGTCTTCATATTCAATACAGTGCCTCCCCAAAACCCACTTCATTGCTACAATGGCCAATGAATGTTTATTCTTAGTCAGTCTTTTAAGATGCCTAGTTGATATTTCGCCAAGGCTATCTAGGATTTCTTACAGACTAACCTAATATGAGTGCTCATGGTGCCTAGCTCTCTACAAATGCCTAAGTCTAGCTCTATGAAAATTCTACTCAATTACCAATGCTAATTCTATCCAGTTGCCTAATACCAATTCTGCTCAAATTGCTAAGTGTGATTTCGCTTATGACTAAGCGCCTATTTATAGAAATAGCTAGGATATGCATGGTAATTTGCATACCATAATCATGATGCTAATCGAGCACCACCTTAAAAATATCACCAGAGCTTGCTCGAATTTCCCACCCAGTTGCGTCTGCTAGGTATGGTTTGCTACGTGCAAGATAAATGAGGGCTAATTAATTAGCATAAGCTGATGGTATTCATCGGTGATCGTCTATATGGCCAGATGCTGATGTGTCATTCTATAGGCGCTTCTCAAACTTCAAAGAGGAACACAAATCTTTTCATGTAATTATTGCATCTTTAGGTTTAATTATTCCTTCTGGGATATTAATTACAAAAGAAAGTGAAGCCTAAGCTGCCTTCAAATTTCTAGCTCAAGTTTAAAGGAAATTGCACCGTACAACATGATTATCAAATCATCATTATGAATTATGATCATTTCAAAAATGGCAAGTAATTCATTTCACACAAGCAAAAGAGTTGGCAGTACATGCCGAATTTAGTGATAAAAGGTGAGAGTTGTTGCCTACCCCAAGAAAAGAAATAGCTAAGTATTGCATGCAAGAAGCTAACATTGTAAAATATTTTTGAGCATGCCACCCAGAGTAAAGGTCTTGAGCATAAGTAGAGACAAAGTGAATTATAGATAAGTTTAACATAGCTAAATTTTGCAGTGCCTTGAAATGGTTGGAAGTTATCAGATGGAGGCATAGGCTGAGGCAACCCAAAGCTTGTATGACAACATGATAGCAACACCAATCATCAATATTTTTCATGACACCTCTTATGCATCTCCTAGAATGCTGAAAAAACAAGAATGGGTTTACACAAAAATCCTGGACAAACCCAAAAATTATAGGGACCAAAGCCAAATAAGGGAGGAATGGGATAATATTCATGATCCCATCCTTGCAAAGAACCCTAAGAATCTTAGGGAAGGAGATTGTGAAAGAATGAAAAAGGATGAGAAGACAGGGAAAATGGCATATAAGCTATGGTTTAGCGGTCTCCCACAATACATGTTCCCCTTTGTGCATTATTGCCCAGAGCTTGTTCACGGGGAAATTAAACACTTCAACCCAGATACCAAGACCATCAAAGGCTAGACACTAAGATTCAACATCAGTGAAGATGCTATCTAGAGCATGTTGTGTATCCCAGTGAGCCACTCTAAAGTGATCAGAGTGGAGGCATTTACTCCAGAAAGTGGGTGCATCTTTTGGTAGGGTAGAGACAAAGCTTTGTAATTTTATAATGTGAAAACACAGAGGCCTAAGGAGTTTTGCAACAAGACACCAAAAATTCCTATCATGCACAACGCCTTTAGGAAGGATATGCAGGATGCGTTCTCTATGATGATGCTTGTTTGTGGCTTGGACGAAGAAAACTGGGTGTAAGAATTTCAGTTGTGTTTATGTTTTTAGCTACAAATTAAAAATTCCTTGTTCTGGTATGACTTCATAGGACTCATTTACCAAGAAATGATGAGCCAAATACGAGAGTACAAGATGCAGTGCAATTTTTGGTTTCCTTCCTTGCGCTCTCATATGTTCTTATAACAAAATCCTGAATTCTTCAGTAAAATGATAACATGTTATCTAGTAAAGATATCAAGTTTCCAATAATCCATCAAGTAATGCAATAAAATTTCCCTTTTTGTCATTATCCTACTCTCTTCGGTTTAACCCTTTACCTTCTTGTATTGGGTCCTTGTTATTAGTTTTAGTTAGTTTTTCTTTTACTCTTTGTTTATCTTCCAACATCTTTGTTAATTTATTATTTAAATATTGTATTGTTTTTACTAGTTGCTTTATAATAAATATATTTTTATTTTATTTTATTTTGACTTGTTATCTTAAAATCATCTTTGTTACTTTATTTATTATTCTTTAGTTATTTTATTTTATTCATTTATTTATTTTTAATTTT